>PVHP010029401.1:0-22330 GCA_004024765.1 Zapus hudsonius
ACATGCACACACAGAAATCTGGGAAGGCTACATAGAACCATATGAGGAAGAAATGTGTGTGACAGAAAATGGTAACAGTGGTCAACATCTTAGTTTCAGAAAGAGCTTGTTGTTACGCCTTCACCTCTTTGTCAAGAGTCACTGGTTGTTAAACTCGATAAGAAGTTTGAAAGTTTAGATTTCTCTATAGTGTGTGAATTGGGCCAAAGTCATCTTATGAAAGAAGCTAAACCATAAGTAAGCAGGAGAGATTTTTTTTTTCCTGGGAGGTTTAGTCTATATCAAACAATCATGAATGCCATGGAGACCCAGGCAAGCTTTTTTCCCCAGCATTTAACTATTGTGCTTGGCCACCATCAAATAGAAAGTGTTCTGTTGTGATGGTATCATTAGAAATATCAAAGATCAGCTAACTCCAATCAGAAATATATCTTTATAAAGGCAACAACATAGTGCTATAAAACATTAGAAACATGCGATAATTTATTTCATATTTTTGAAGGTACAGCTTTCTTGTTAATGGAAATTGTGAGTATTAAAGCTACCTGTAAGCAATCACTGATGGTCTCACGAGGGTCAACATCCTCAAAGAAATAGATCAAGTTTGGCCTTTGCTTCTTACTCCAAGAATTAAGTCACAGTAGTGAAAGATTAATGTGAATCAATAATCAGATCATAACCATAGGTTTTGTTGAAAAATGTCTAAATGTACCTGCAGGGTACTTTCAATTTAACCACTTCATTTCAGGAAAGTAGTTTTCTTTTTCATTTAGAGTTATTCGCTTGCCATTTATTGGGTGTAGAGGTGACTGAATAGAGCAAATAAAAGTATTTACTGCTGTGGATTTCTTCACACAGAGAGATGCATTTGTGAAAACAAATCTTACCAAATAAAAAAAAAGACCTGCATTGACAAGCTGTGAGCAATGACAATAATCCACTAATGCAGTTGCCAACCATACTAATTATCCTAATGACAGTTCTGTTGTCTGATAGCTGGGTCCCCCAAGGACCATAGACAGTCAATCCACGCAGCTGCAGGGTCCTCTCCAGACTCATTTTGCTGTTTCCTCTCTCGCTACAAACTACATTGTATTACTGGATTAGCATAAAACAGTCATCATACTGAATATGAGCTGAACATACAGACAGTTAAAACGCTGAAGGGTAATGGAGAAAATTCGTATATGCGTAGCTGAATCCTGTCACTCATTTCTAAAATGCTTAAAAAAGCCAACATTGGGACTTTAAATCTCTTCCCATCTCAAGTAAAGGACATGGATTTTAAATGAGTGAGTTTTCTTAAATAATCTATTTATTTAAATCAATGTTTAATAAAAAATAGTTTGGGGAAAATAAGTGATATCTTTATATGTTTGCTGACTTTTTAAATATTTTGCCTTCTAACTTCTAAGGTAGCAACTAGAAAGATCATTGGAACATTAAAGTTATTTTTTAAAGTAAAACTTATAATGATAACATTTGCCTTATCACTGAAAGACAAAAATAGTAAAAAAAATTCTTTTTTTAAAAAGGAAGTTAATGATTATTTTTCAAACTGAATAATTAGGTAATATTTCATTTTTTTTGACAGAGTCTCATGTAAACCAGGATGACCTTCAACTCCTGTGTAGCATAGAATGACCTGATCTTAGCTCCTCGTCCTATATTTCCTTCCAGTGGGTGACATTATAGGTATATGCTACCATATTTAGTTTTTACTTAGCATTTTGCAAAATATTTAATTTTTCCCTATATTAAATCATTAAATTTCTCAAATAAGTGTTGTTTGGATCCTTGAATATATATATATCAAAACAACCTAATCTGACAAAATTCTATGGGAGCAAAGAGAAAATAAGCCATCTTTGTTAGAGGCAATATCATTACAAACACATTCAATTCATTTTGTTCTCTAACTCTTTATTCAGGATGTGGAGTCTCCCTGGTAGATTTCACCACCCACCTCTTTCTAAATCTGAGTCTCATTCAGACTGCTAAAATACTAACAAAACCTTTGTGCCAGAGAGGTCGTCTTCCTTTGCTAGATCTGCAATTGAAATTTTCCCACATAAGGAATACACGCCTCTTTTCCACTACTGGTTGCTATCCTTACTGCTTATTTCAGAAAAACATCACAGCAACTCCCTGCTCAGAAATTATCATTTATACAGGGGAAGAAAGTACAAAGGAAAAGTATCTACCAGCAATAGACCTTGTTTTACAGATTTCCCAAGCAGTAATAAAAAAATGAATGCAACCACTACCTAAATATATTTTGTTTCAGTGCTACTTTGAACTTTTTAAAAATTTGAATAGATGATAAAATACCACAAATGAAACAAAAACAGACTGTCAGCTGAGGTCCTCCAGACTGAATGTTAAGATACAATTTATTATGAGAGTCTCATTTTAGATGAAAGAGAAGGGACTCACAATTAACTTTCTAGGAAAAGTTCTGATATTCTTTAAAGACCAAAGTGTCCATGGAAAGAGACTCAGATTTCATGAAATTTTGAGGAAACTCAACAAATATGAGAAAGTACCAGAATCATGATCATCCCAAGAAGGAGGCCATGGCGTCCTCAGACACCAACTTGGAGTAATCTGGGGCTTGGGGTTTCTGACCATTTCTTGAGAGATCTGATTGGTCTACACATATAACTGTTAAAGTAGGCATGATGAAATTTCTGTTCTAGAGAGACACAATGAAGGATAGGCTAGTACTCTTCTGGTTTCTGAATTTCTATATGTCCCTGATGTATTTCTTGTCTCTTGTCCTTGGTCAGTTGTTGAAATTAAAAGCTGAGAGGTACCGTGTAAAATGTCCAGAATCCAAACAGTGGAAATATATATTTTCATTGACAATTTCAATGTCTGCTAATCATCTAGTTGACTACTTACAATGGTTGCTAAAGGAAACATCTTCACAATGCTGGGTCGTGCACCCAGGAAACCTTCCCTTTCCTTTCATGCTTTGGAGTTACAGGAGAAAGCTTAACTAAAGCCCTCAAAGCAATTTAGACTTTATGAATCAGGTAAAGCCCATGAATACATGGCATGATGGGCATGGAATGAAGACTTAATATGGTCACCTCAATATTTTCTGCTATTTTAGTTCATGTATTGAGAAAGAACGGATTTAAGGTAATTTCATTCACATGTACTTAGAGATATCAGAATCTCAGATAGAAACTGGCAATTAAGTGCTTTCAAGGGATGAGTGTTTTCATTTTGCTCTTGGGCATAAATGTGCTAATGGTTATCCAAGTGAATAAATATGCTGAGGAGATTCATTTTTGTCTTTCTTGATAGCTCCACAGCCCAAATGGTGGATATGGCCTCAAACAATTATGAGTCGAGTGACATGAAAAAGGAGATTGTCCCATGCACTGTGAAAGGTGTGAAAGTGACAGAGGCAGAAGATAGGGGATCATTTCCTCAGGAACTCTGGGGACTACTCCTACTTGAGACCCAAGTTCACATATGAGCTGTATCTGCCTCTCATTTCTAAAGCTTATTTTACAGTGTTCCAAACGGTCTTTCTCGTTACTGAAATAGTTTTTGGACAAGAAAGTTGAATGGGAAATGAGATTCTATCACTGGGTGGAGGGTTAGGGATCTCACGGGACTGGGTTCTGTGGGTGAAGCTGATATCAGAGGTGATGACATTAATGGCTCCAGATGTGGCTGACTGAAAAATTGAATGGGGCAGGGACAGGAAGCTTAGCAGACAGCACAGTTCACACCTGAGCTGCCAACCCAGTCCCCATAGTTTTTTTTTTTTTAATTTTAAACAATTTTCTATGTGTATATCATCTCTATCTCCTCTATCTCTATCTCTTTCTCATCTATATCTGAATCTCTATGTATATCTGTATCTATCCATATTTAGATATATGTACACATATATGTGTATATATAACTGTATCTATATCACTATAATTTCTCTCTCTTAGTCATACACACATATATATATATATATATATATATATATATATATATATATATATATATATATATATATCATCTATTCGTATCTACATATAGTGTGTACAGAATTAAATTATTTGTTTTCTTTTTGTTTGGTTTTCTTTTTCAAATCTCTCATTCTGTTATGTGACTCCAGTTGAAATTTTAATCTACAGCCTAAGGAATTCTGTTATAAACAAGGTAGCTTCTTTTCCTTTTGAAAACTAATTTAGTTGTCTTTTTTTTTAAATTGGGAACTTTCCTAATTCCAAAATAATGAATGAATCTATCTGTATCAACAACAAGCAATGGCTAGTGAGTATTTTAAAAAGATAGGAACTGGCTCTTGTAGATGTAGTGCATAAGTAAATAAATTGTATAATGTTCTTTTCTCTTTTTCATTTTTTACCTTTCTTCTCACTCTTCCTTCCTTTCTTCCCTTCCTTCCTTCCTTTCTTTCTTTCTTCCTTCCTTCTTTTCCTTCTTTCTTTCTTTCTTTATCTTTCTTTCTTTTTCAGAGACAGCCTCAGTTAATCCATATCCAACTATATAGTCAAGGATAGCCTTGAACTTCTCATCCTTTTGCATCTAACGTCTGAGTGTGTGGATCACAGGTATGCACACCTAGACTTAAAATGATCTTTTTTTTAACTCTTCACTTATGGTTTGACAGTAAAAATCCCAACAAGAGATACAAGCAATGGATAAGCCAAGAGGGTCAAATCTATGGTGCACTTTCTAGTTAAGTGATGACTATCATTCTGTTAAAAATTATCATTCTGTCATTTTACAGTTAGATGATAGACATATTTCAATTTGAATGTCATCTCAGACAGGCACTGATGTTATAACTCAGGCATTTTAGCCCGTTCTTATAAAAGTCCCAGAGATTGGTCCACTGCATGGCTTTAATTTCAGCACTTGGAAAGTTGAGCCAGGAGGATTGCCCTCCATGAGTTCAAAGCCAGCCTGGTCTAAAAAATTTGTTCTTTGTCAGCCTGAACAAGAACAAAACACTTCTTTAAGAAAACAAAAAGAAAAAGAAAAGAAATATCAAAACTAAAGTAGCTGTGTATGTTAAATTGTTATGGTTGGTCATTACTATACATATTAAATAACTGTCTATGGGATCTACTTCATGGAAATCTTGTCTATGCCTTGGCCACATGACTCTCAAAGTATGGCCCATGAGTCTCAAATTAAATAAATATCTGACTTGCCTCAAAAAAATCTTGAAAATTTTGGATTTTATGTTTAGGAACCTAATATGGTTTAACCTCATAAAATCCTCATGAGCATATTGTAACCTATTGAGAAAGTAGTGGGAGTCGACTGGCAAGAGGGACCATGAGTGGTAGGGGAGAGTCTAAACCTGTGAACAATTAGATCAGTCTGACAACTCCTGGCTCCAACCATCGGTTCCTTCCCTCACTGAGATGTTGACCAAAGCAACCCATGAGGCTCCAACAACAAGACAAAATTCTGTCAAAGCCCTTGAGTGCCCTCCCCAGGCCTGAGGCAAAACCCTGTTGCTGAAGAAACCACAGAATGCTATAGACCAGCATCGAGAGACACTTTGAGATCCAGAACGGTATCCAGCTCCCTGAAGGCAGTTAGTGTAGTGCTGGAAGGCACTACACAGGCTGCCAGGGGAAACTGATCAACGATAGCTGGAGTAAACAGAGACATGAAACACAATCTGCAGCCATGAGTAGACTGACCACACCTCCTAATTGGAGAGAACAGCGAACCAAGAAAGGAGCACTTGTGTAATGGGGAAGCCTGGGCCTGGGGGAGACAATCAACAGCTTTCAAATTCCGCCAAATTTTCCACTTAGTGAGGGGGATCCCTTGACTGGAGCTTGGGATTCAGGGCAATAGTCACTGGATCCCGTATTCTTGGGCTCCTAAGACAAGATGCACTGTGGGAGCGATTGACAGGGAGGCTACTAAAAATAGAATCTAGATAATCCAGAATTGTGTATATTTGTTAACCTACACTGATCTCACTCTCTGATGGAGATTGTGTTTGTATTTTTCAGGATGCAATAAGAGAGCTGGGGCCCATCTAACTCTCCAAACCGACTGTAGGCTGATAGCTGAGATCCTGGCAAGAGAGGAGCCACCACAGTCATATAATGTAGGATCCATATGGAACCCATAAGACAATGACAGATGAACAAGGGACCCATAGCCACAGCCATTCAATCAACACAGGATAAGCCAGTGAGGCAGAAACCAACAATTTTCAGCACAAAACCCCTAAGCTCACAACATTAAAGGAGCCTTAATACTCACCCACTCAGGGAACTGAGAGGAAGAGGGGGTAGAAAGATTGTGAGAGCCGTGGTGGGGGAGACTATCCAGAGACATGGCACCCCTCAGTAACAACATACTAGGGCCAGGAGAACCTGGCTGAATACCAGGCTATCCATGGTCCTCTGTCACAAGGACTGATCCATGGAGGAGGATATCCAGCTGGTTGGGGATGGGGGAGGGGGAGCATCGGGAATTGGGGATAACAACTCATTGTTTGCCCACTAAATAATGTAACTCATTATGGACAATAAAAAAAAACCTCTTATAATTCAACAGCAAAAAAATATCTTGAAAGTAATTATATTACTGATAATAGTCCTCCTTAAATCGAAACCAATGAGACAGAAAGAAAATGTACCAACAAAATGTACATCTCAGATATTAAAATTAAAAATCCAAACTCAAAGTGTGTCTTTGGTATTCTGGCTTAATAAGGACCCTCTCTGCTGCCATTGAAGGATGTGTTCTCTCAAGATTAAAGAATTTAAGGTGATCATGGGCCATACTTTGAGACACTGCACCCAGATAGATTGATATTTCAAATGCACCCCTTTCCCAACTTTATTGAAGAATGTCTGTTATGAAAGAACATATCATCAAAAAAAAAAAACAATGCCTCTAAATTTGAAACATGTCTACATTGACTCAGTTCCATAGTACATAAAGCAAACATTTCTACTTTTAGTGAGAACAGAATTAAATATTAGGAAATATCACCTTACTGTTTCTCTCCATTGACAGGAGCTCACTTCATCTCAGGTTGAAGCCAGCAATACTGTTAGTATATGTAAGTATATTCAGAGTGAAATCCACTAAGTTTCCTACTCCACTGCATCGTCCCTATTTACTGAAAGTCACTTCTCTCTTTGACAGTCTTGCCCTGTGAAACAATTCTGCCTTTTTCCCTTTCCAAACCGAAATCCAAGGATACATTGGCTGTGGAATATTTGCTGGACACCCAGTGTTTTAACATCACAAAAACATTAAATCATATGGAAAACTGAATAATAGACCTTGTTTTTTCTCAAGAATTCCCTTCGTCATTTCAACTGTGACAATGTCTCACTGGTATTTTTCATTTTGCAATGTTCTCTATCTGCTCCTATGTGATGCATCCAGAGTGAAAACACTTCCTAGCTTTGAATAGGCATCCTGCTCTCTGCTCACTCCATTCCAAACCTAACTGAAACTTTCTCTAAATGACCCAAGCATTATTAAAGAAGTTTGTTTTTTCTTTTCAAGGTACTCATCTTTGCATGACCTTTAAGGTTTTTTTCATTTGCAGCACAAAAGTGGCAGAAATGGTAAATAAATGCCTTTCTTTTTAGAAAATAGCAAATTTGTAAGGTGAGAAGCTCTTACCCTAAGTTCTCTGTAAGTATAAAGAAACATGTTTCAGATTTATTGTACCTGGTCTAAATCTACCTTTTATTCCCTTTTTGAAAGCAGAAGGACACACAGGAAGGCTGTGCTTATTTATCAATTTTGGAATGTTCTACCCTTTTCCTTGAATTTCATGTTTTCACAGGATCTTAGAGAGTACATCTGCAATAATCCATTTTCTTTCTCAAAATCACTTTGCCAGGACTTGTAGTAGATGTGAAATACCAAAGCTATAGATTATTGCTGCCTCACAGACTGACTTAAACTGAACAAATACCTACAAGGTTATTGAGAATTTTAATGATAGCTTTATATTGCAGCCATGTAAAATGAGACCTCTGCTTGGTCCTCTAAAGCTAAAATTAAGATGAAAATCACAATCCAACTTTATTTCTCTTGTTATAATGCATGATTAAAAGTCTGTGTTACTTTTTAGGTGAGAGCAGTGACTACATGTTCAAGGTGGGTGAAAAACCATTGCAAAAAAAAAATAAAATGTGGGTGTGCAGTATAAAATACCAATTTATACTGACACAACTATAAATGAACCTTCTTCATAAATTGCTATTTGACTGGCAAGATGCACTGCACTACGATTAGTCACAGATGCAAAACATTTACAGGATGATTAGAAATACTCTTTGGCATATTGACTTGGCCATAAAATAGTAAATTCATTTTAATAAATCTATAATTATGAATCTGCAATGATAGATTTGTTTACGTCTGCCCTGCACATTCGTCTTTGCACCCATTCACCCACGCGACTTACAGACAGGGAAACACAGGCACTTCCAGTTCTCACAGGCAGTGATACCTTGTAGATGATGTCATTGCTATTTGATAACTAGGGCCCCATTGTTGAGAGAAAATTGCGTGCCGATCTGAATTAATAAGCAAATTTACTACAAAGGGCTAAAACTGATATCCATGCAGCATTTTGCATAAATTAGATGCAAGTGATACAAAATTGTGCATAAAACAGTAAAAATTCAGAGTTTTTTTTAATGTTATTAGTCATTATGGAAGCTTAAGTAATCAGGCTATCATAGTATTTTTCTCTTGCTTTGAAAAATGAGATTAGAATATTTTCCAAAATATAAATTATTACTTCTATCTTTCCATTTCCACTATATTTTATAAAACCAAAAATAGTTCACGAACTTGCTTTGTCAAAAATCTACATTGTTTACCAAAACATAATAGTTTATTTGATTTCTGAATCTTTACTATAATACATGAATCTGTTGGTTTGGTATTTGTGGATGATTTGCAACATTATTCATAACTAGTATTTTTACACTGGCATTAGACAATATATTTGGGAAATTTTCATGAAATGTTCAGATATAATTGGGTACATATGCAAACCAATAAGATAATTTAAAATGTTCATTTAACAAAGTATCTAGTTTTTAAAAATCTGAATCAGTAAATGAGTCTTCTTTAAATAAGAATTGGGGAATAGATGTTATATCATTCCTGGTAGTTTGAAGTATATATGCACATTTCCTCCTTATGTGCTGTTAGAACGAAGTGCTACATTTGAAGATACTGAGAATATGACAAACTGACTCATTGTGTAAAATTGATTTTATATCCTAGTACCATTTCTGTCATTACTAAATGATATTTTATAAACTTGACATTATAAAGTCTTTTTAAAATAAATATTCTAACATGAACAATAATTTCTCAAATAAATAGATTTATTCAACATATGATCATTTTGATATACATGTTAACTATACATATTTTTCATGAGAATATAATTAATGTTCATTCATGGCTGGATGATGACCCAATGTATATTCATACAAAATGACAAGGGCTGCCTGAGACGTATTGTGATCTGTGAGAGATATTCATTTCTGAAATAATCTTAAATTGGATAATTATTGTTCAGATTTTAAAATCAGTTGATATGAGCTACCCACTTTTAGTAGCAATGAATTTACAACACAAATTAAGGTTAGGTTGGAAAAGGAAAAGAATTGAAAAAATATTGCATTAGCACTAAAGAATATTAGATTGCAAACCTGCAAAGTAAATAGTTTAGGAAATTTCTGGAAAAATGCACTGAATTTGTACATGGAGAAAATTTTTTTGACTATAGAGACTTTTTATATCCATTGAATTTTTTTATTATTATTATCTAAATCACTGAAAATGGTAGTGGTGTGTTTTACACCCTCTACCCCTAATGGATTGGGGACAGGGAGGAGGGAAATGGGGGTACCACCACAAGATTTGCTCATACAATGTATCTAATTATTGACAATAAAGATGTTAAAATAAATTAAGTTCATAAGAATCACACATTTAAAAATATACTAATTATAAGCATTTTATAATTATCTGCAAACGTTTCTAAATGGGAGAGACCTTAACAATCTGATTAAGAACATGTACATTCAGATAAGGATATCTAAACAGAGCCTCAAGTAGGGCACATCTATTCAAGAGCTTCCTTCCCTCCTCCTCTCTCTTCCTAGCAACCCAACTGTGTTAAACCATGCAAAGAGAAAACGTACAAATAATTCTCTTCTAGCCTGGAAATCAATGTTCCAGAATACCTGAGAGATCCAGGCCACTCATCAGCAAGCCCAACCAGGCATTAAGAAATTAATGCAGAATAACCAAGAGGATAGGAGCCTGCTGTGGTTGTTTGGTTTGGCGCTTCATGGGGTTTGGCTCACACAGAGCCTGCAGACTGCAGAACTATGAGAAGGAAGACACTTTCTCTCTCAGCCTTCCTGGTGTCTTTGAAGCAGTAATTGGCTGTTGAAATGACTTGCTCACAGTACACTTGGAATTAATATCTCAAAGTGTAGGCAAAAGAGAACCGGCTGTTATTTTTGCTTAAAAACTGGTGGCTTAGTTAGAGTTGCTGGCATTTAAAGCAGTCTTGGAAAAAAAAAAAGATTTTTTTGGAAGTGGAACAGAAAATTACAATTCCCCTAGAACATTGCTGGATGGGGTGTGAGGGGCTCCAACTTGAAACTTAAAAAGGGTTAACACAGACAGTGTATCTGCATATGCTCAGAAGGTTTCTTTAATTCTCCCTCCAAATCATCCCTTTTGTTTTGATTGAGCTAAAATTCCCAGATGGGAGAAGGCGCTCAGCTTCAACTCAAAAGAAACCTCAGCTCTATTTATTTTTCAATCACTGCACAGATGTGTTTGCATTTCTTCTGAGAATGGGCATCCCCGCACAGAATGCAAAACACATTTTAATGGAATGTCTCACCATGTAAGTACCTAGGAAGAAATCCAGAGGCACTGATATTTGCCAATGGTATGTTCTTGCGTAAGGTAGCAAGCCCATCTAGCTTAAATCACTCTGTCAGGTAAATATCTATGTGCAGGTCACAATGGAACTAAAATTAATAGGCAGGGATTTTTCTTAAATTTTATAATGAATAATAATAGCTAGGTGCTGGTCCTTGCGTGGTATTTATCTTTTGTAGTAAATATATTTTGAACATACTTCTATCATACGGTCTTTGATGGGAACAAATGTTTGAATATGATTTTTGTTTCAAGTATTCTACATGTTTACATTCTGCTTAGAATTCCCTCATCCTTTAACTTCTTCTTGTCTTTATAAGGACACTGTTGCATCTGCGTACAATGTCACTTGCTCAACTCATGAGACATAATGTAAATGGATTACAAAGTGATTAACAATCTCTGGAGATTGGCTGCTGAAATTTTGCTGTGTGCACATGCCATGTTGGGAAATGTTCTTCCCTGATCACTTTTGAAAATGAATATCTTTTGCAAGCCTCCCCTCACCCACCTCACTGCATCCCCATCACACATAAAACATATATATATATATATATATATATATATATATTAAATTTTGGGTAGACTCCCTTTTACAATATAGATTTACTGTATGTGTTGGGCTATTCATTTGTTGTTATTTTGATTTTGATTTTTACGGAGGATCAACTAGTATTTAGGAGAGTGGAAGGCGGTCAATATTTTGGTTGTTGAAAGAGAAAGCACATTTTGCTGTAGAAGATTTAATTGAGAGGAGAAAGTAATAAGATAAATAAGACAGAAATTAATGAAACCTTAGCATACATCGTATTAAATCCAGATAGACCAAGACAAGATGGGTGTAAGGTATAGACATGGAAACTTGTAGTTTTGCCCGAGAAAATGAAAATCACTCAAGAGCAACAATGAAAAACTGCAAACAAGAGAGGGAACAGAAAGAACTTCAGAAAAGTCCTGTTCTAACAGAATCACTACACTTCCTTTTTTTCTGTTTAATTTTTTTTTCTTCACCTACAGTGAAGAATGGGCACACCAGAGCCTCTAGCCATTGGAAATGAACTCCAGATGCATGTATCAGGTTGTATGTCTGCCTTACATGGGTACTGAGGAATGGAACCCAGGTCGTTAGGCTTTGCAATAAAGTGCCCTGACCTGTGAGCCATGTCCCCAGAATAATTTAATTTTTTTTGACATACCAAGATATAAATTCTTGAAATTATAATAAAAGCATATCTTGATGAATATCTTCAGGTCCATCTGAACCCAAGAACATTTATCATTGAAAATTCTATTGTCACACTAATCTGTCAGGAATGGATCAACAAAGACAGATTTCAGGAATCATTAAAATGTTAAAAAATCATTAAATGTTTTCAATTAATGTTGTTTGGAAATTATATAGTTAAATTCAATCGATTTAGAGCATGGCATGTAAACACATTCTGTTTTATATATATATATATATATATATATATATATATATATATATATATATATATATATATATATATACCCAGAAGTCTGACTTAGGTAGATTGAGAATTCAGCTCAAAGATCAAAGTATTTTAACCTTACAAAATGTAGTACAGAAGTTATTTTCTTAAGTATTAGTTCATTGAAGTTTAATTAAAATTAAAAATAAAATAAAAACAAGGGTAGTTTAACATCTCATTGATTTTTTTCTAGTTCCTACTCAGAGCACTGGGAGTACTTTACATAAATAAATAAATGTATATATGATATAATTTATTTTCTACAATAATTTACCAACATGTACAAAAATGACAAAAGCTTACATCCATTAAGTCAAATTACAACATTCACTCATATGAGATTTATGGACTTTTGCAATTCAGAGTATGGTTCAATAATAATTTCAGAAATTTTGAGTCTGATTTTACAATTTTTTTCAAATCAAACCAAAAGTCATCATAACCCTTTACTAGAAAATTTGAAATCTTATGGGAAGTCATATTTATACTATCAAAGCATAAAAGACAGACCAAAATATAATTTAATACTGTGGCAAACATTTTTTTATTTCTAAAATAGCCATATTAGCCTTGTAATTATTGATCTTTTTCACAAAATATATATTATTTTAAATGGTACATTATGATCATTATTATGGTATTTCATTGATCACAATATGGTAAATAGGTCAAATATAGTCTTGTAAAAACCTTTGGTTATACACATTTAAAGAGCCATGCAGTGTGGATCTCCCTTTAATTCCAGCACATTCCTACTTGAATGGAGGAAGGAAAATCAAAGTTCAAAGTCATCCTTGATATATAAATGCCCCAATACCAAAAAGCAGTATATCATAATATGTTTACATAAAATATCAGAAAGATTATCCAAAAGTTTTTTTTTTAAAGAATCATTGTCTCTCCAATAAAATATGGACTTAAACACAATCAGTTCACTAGTGCAAAGTATTAGTTACTATAAGAATTAACCATAAATAAATCACCGCTCCAACTAAGTATTCATGATTATTCTCTAAGGGACTAAAAACTTAGATGGGCAAGTGAATTTTAATACTCAAAAAAATTCTACGACTATAGCTTTTCCTACCTTCTTAGGCACTATGCTTCAACATATCAGCTTTTGAATTCTTTTTTTTTATTTATTTTTTTTAAATATTTTATTTATTCATTTTCAAGCAAAGAGAGAGAGGGAGAGAGAGAGAGAGAGAGAGAGAGAGAGAGAGAGAGAGAGAGAGAGAGAGAGAGAGAGAGAGAGCGCACCAGGGCCACCACCTTGTGGCTCTGGCTTATGTGGGTCCTGGGGAATTGAACCAAGGGCCTTAGGCACTGGAGGCAAGTGCCTTAACCGCTGAGCCATCTCTCCAGCCCTCAGCTTTTGAATTCTTAAAAAATTTCCTGTGATATCAAATCTGTGACACCCAACCTTAGCTAATGTATTTCTAGAATAATGATTACACAGATACTCCTAAATGAATAGTCTCTTTATGCATTTTAATATGCACATATTTTATGTGTGTTTATTAGATTGCACAATCAATATTCCTTAATCACATAATTCCTCATTGTGTAACAAGATATAATTTTTGAATGATAATTCTGTTAAATATTCCACCAATATAAATATATTCTGATGCAATCATATTACATTCTTAACAGCAATTTAATATTTTGAATCTACTTAAATAACTACAAAAATATTCAGCAATTTACTACCATTATTTCATTAGTGACTCATTTTAGACAAACAACTGGTATGTACCCACTATTGATACATCTTGAAATTTATCATCCTTTTAACCCTCTAAGAGTTTATTGTGTGTGTGTGTGTGTGTGTGTGTGTGTGTGAAATGTGCATGTTTGCATGATTATATAGGTGGGTGCAAAGTAAGTATGGGTGTATATGTGTTTGGTGACCAGAGGTTGAATTCATGTGACTTCCTCAGTCACTTTCTTTATTATTTGAAAGAGTCTGCTGGGATCATTCATTCAACAGAATAACCTAGGCAGCAAACTGCAGGAACGCTCCTACTCCTGCCTCCTCAGGGCTCCCACCATCAAGCCTCACTTTTGGTATGGATTCTGAAAATCAAAACTTAGGCCCAAGCTTTTCTAAGAGACCCATCTCTGCAGACCCTGAATTTTCATGAAAAAAATGAATACTTAAAAAGGCTATAGACCCCATATTCACATTTTTTTGGCAAAGCTTTATTAATTCATATTTGGGTTCCACATACTAAATGTATACAAAATTTCCAAGGCTGTTAATTAAGGGACCCAACTCAAGAAATTATCAACTGTAGTAGAGGCAATATGAATATTTCTTTTTTATATTATTTTCATTTTATTGTTAAATGTTGATGAGCAAATTTGCAAAATGTAACACAAATTAACCAATTGAAAAGTGTTCCAATACACATGCCAAGTGAACACCCAGGATTTAAAAAGTAGTATTGAAGGATATCAAATTAGCATAAATATAACATGACATAAAAGAAAATTATTGAAAAAGCTGCAAACTTTGTGGAGGAAGTTATCCAGCGGAGTGGGGAGGGGAGGGCAGTGGGGAATTGGGAATATGAATATTTCTTTGAGCCATTTCCAACATAGTTATGATCTACTATCATCTTCTAACAGACTGTTTCCATTAGATCCTTTAGTTTATTACTAGACTGTTTCTTATGCACTAATTAAATATTACCTTGCTGGAACAAGGCAGAGTATGAGATTTTTTTCCATTCAACAATGACTATATATAAGTGAGTACAGATGTAAAAAAAATTCTAAACAAGAGACAATATACACCGAAGACATATCACTGTAGAAAAAACAATGTGGGAAGAAGGCCAGAAAGTAAGCACCATTCATATCCCCATCTACCTAACAAGTGTTTTTTGTAGTGTAGAGAATCTCTCTGATGTCAGTATTTCAGAATTCTAGGATGTATTGAATTTTCCCGCTTCCATGGGAAGTCATAGATGGTAATGCTACCTTCCATGCTGCGGTAAAATCAATCCCTCACTCCTGGTCCTTTGGCCACCAGATATTCACATGTCCCAGAGCAACTGCTCAAAACATTCAGAAGCTGAGGGCACCTCGTCTTTCTCATAGTTATCCATGCTCTGATTACTCATTGGTGCTTCAGATAACAGAGCTGCAGGCAAAAAGTTAGATAAACACTATTGTTTACTCACCCCTTATAGTTACAAGACCCATTTCATATGAAGTGACATTTGGGAAACCTTAAGACATTGGTCCTCCTCACTTATTTAATGGTTCTTTTCCTTTTTGTGGATTCCATGTCATACAGAGTATTACATTCAGAATAAGTAAGTGAAGGAAAGATAATGCTGTCAGTTGTGTAGAAAATACCTAATAAAACATCTCCCCCAAAATTACACTAAATGTAATTTAATCAGAAGGGACAGATTGGTAGAATGAATTTATAAATCAAATTAAGACAAGTGATCATTTTAAGTACAATGGTATAGATACAATGTGAAGAGATAGCATGGCTTATTACAGGAAAATAATAACTGCAAAGAATACAGCTCTCTATGTTAATATCAGAAAATAGACTTAAGTAAGAAACTATTTTTATACTTTATTTTCAAGGAAAAAGAGATAGAGAATGAGAGAGAGAGAGAGAGAGAGAGAATAATTGGGCACACGAGGGACTATTGCCCCTGCTTACGAACTCCAGATGCATGTACCAGTTGGTGCATCACACTCTGTGTGGATACTAGGGAGTCAAACATGGACTGCTAGGCATTGAAAGCAAGTGCCATTAACTGATTTTATATATGTGTGTATATGTGTGTGTATATATAGGTTTGTGTATATATATATATATATGTTTATACTTAGTAATATATATATCAAATATGACAGATTTAAGGGATCTGAGGTTTATTCTTATAACTGAGATGAGAAAACTGATAGAATGACTTCAAAACAGGGCATATTTAGTTTTCTCCTGGTTTACTAGTTAAAGTCAATGACTGTGGTGAGGGCTTTTCAGCACAGAGAAATGTACATGATGATGGCTAAGAAACAGACAGAGATAAAGGAAACAAGGACCATGTATAAACTTCAAAGTTAACCCTTGTAGTGACCTATGTTTTCGAGTTAAGCATTTCTAAGTATCTAGTGACTTTCCAAGTACAGCAATGAGACAGGGACCAAATATTTAGTGTGAAAGCATATATGAGCAACATTATTTCACTCCTGAGCTCTTAATGACCATATCTTAATAACACAATACACAGCATACCTCATAGTTCAAGAGTCTCTTTGGGCCATATTTTTTAACTTCTGATTTCCTCCCACAAATGGATCCAAGTTGGCAGGAAGTTATACCTGGCGTAATCAAGACAAATATAGGCAGCTGTACCTAGTAATATACAGTCATAATTCTCCTTTGAGTTTCTGTCAGAAACTCACCAAGACACTTTCCTACCACACATGTCTAGTAACAATCGTTTGAATCCTCAACAGAAGCAGTGTTTATTAGTTTATATTAGCATAGTGGTTTTGCCCTATGACTCTGTTTTTTTCAAGGGTGAAATGACAAAGAATATCTGAAAAAGAATAACCTATCCACTATGATTTGAGAGGGGAAAATGATCATTTTACCCACATTAATATGCCAAGTACCTCGTGAATATTCATAAAGCTCCTCTATCAAAACTACAAGCCTAAAATCTCCAGTTCTAGAAACCATAGAGTTAAATAATTTGTAAGCTCAATGGGATGAGGTTTCTCTTCACTGAATAAAGTCTTCCTGAAACTGTGTCTCTTGGCTGAATTATTTTCCTTGGGAATTCAAGCATCAAGAGGAACATTAGCTTGTTAACAAAATTACTCCGAAAGATTTAAGAACCTCATGCTCAGTTTTAGTCAAAATAATACCTCAACTTCTCTTTCAGCCACTCTCTCTTATAGTCAGATATATGATTTCCGTAGCCTAAGATAAGGCATGTAGTTTAAAAATTCCAATTTAATTTATTCATAATTTCATAAGTTTCACTTCATTGTAGTGGGAAGAATGGGGGAGAACAGAGTCACTTATTCAGGAAGAAATAAAGATGACAGTGTTTAAAAAAGACCACTAGGCATAACCTTCAATTTTAAACCCTTCAGTAAACAATTTCTGTCCAGTAGATTCTAACTCCTGTTTCTACCATTTCCTCAAGCCATGCCCAAACCAGAAAAAGGAATTCAACAGAGAAGACCTTGGAGGAAATTTCATATTCAAACTGTAACAAGCAGTAATAGTTCTAAATAATGTGAGAGGACTCTAAATCCCCACGTTCAGTACCAGAATAACCATGAAGAGAATATAAAAGCACATTATTCAAATATTGATCTTGCTGCCATGTAGATGAAAGCTATGGAAAACAGCATGGAAATTCCTCTAAAACTTAAAAATAGAAATGTCATATTCTCCAGAACTTAATTTCTAGGTATAGGCCACGGATAATTGAAATTTTAATTTCTAAGTATAGGCCACAGTTAGTTGAAAACAGGATCTCAAAGAGATTCATTTATATTCGTGTTTATAAAAGTAATAGAATACTATTCACACTTAAAAGGGAAGAAATTATGATATACATCTCAATATGAATGCTTCCCAGAGGTCAGGATTTTGCTAAGAAAAATAAGTCATTAAAATGGAATACTAGCAATGTATTATCCAACATAGCTGAGGTAACTAGAATAGTGTGATGTAGTAATGCATCTGGAAACGCAAATGTGAATGGGTATATTTGAGGAGTGTTGTGAAGGACACACCTTGTCCCCCATCAAAGATAAACAAACAAACGTCCATGCTGCATAAGTTTCAGTCCATTATGACGGGGGAATGTGGGAGAGCAGAGCCCTTCGTGTGTGGGCATAGAGAAACAAACAGGGAAACTAATAACATCTACATATTCCTTCAATTGCCTAGTTTTCATACATTTTATAGTATAAAGGTTAAATGGAGTGATATTGTTAAAAATAATGATGAAATGTCTGTACTTGTAATGATACAATTAGAATGAATGTATTTACTATAGAAAAAAAATATATAATTATAAATTGGGAAATACACACACACAAAGGGATCATACACAATGTTCATAAATAAAACACTTATCAATGAGAAATTTTGAGAAGCCACTAATTCATAAGGTTTCTTGAGCCCTGTATAAAAACATTATACATAAAACTATACATACAAAAATATGCAGATGGTATGTATGTGTGTACATTTTGTTCTTTCAAATGATGGCAAAGAAAATAAACATTAATTTTAATAAAGGATATTTAGAATTTTAATGGATTCTTTCCTAAGGTTTGAACTAGATTTAATCTAATTCTGATTAATCATAATTTAAAGACAGTAGGATGTTCTCATCTGACATTTTAAAATCAAAGTTAGCTAACAAAATAACCAACTTGTGCCATCTGAAAGGCCACGCTTTTCTTGCAATACATTAAAATATTACCCACACATTCAAAAATGTCTAAGATAAAATTGCAGCTTGAATAAATTGTCTCAATTATTATTTTGTGTAAATATCATGTAGATGGATATAACCTTTTTTGCCAACCACAGTCAGTTAAAGCACTTATCTTTCATCAAAACAGGCTAGACATTGTTAATATCTGAACATGGAAGCAAGAGATCCCTGATTTAATTTTGTCTAAAATGTCTAACAAACTTGTTTATGACTACTGGTTCATCTTCACAGGTCAATGAATCAGATGCAGAAATGTCTCGATGCGAAAATCATACTACTAAGTGAATTGTTTGCAATTAATCATTTTGATTGCTTAATTTAAGTAAATTTGGTAGTGGAAGCTCAGCTATGTGTTATGTAGATAAAGCCTACAGAACAAGTGACCATTAAAATTTGCAATAATGATGATACTATACCTTACCCATCTATTTAGTATAAATTATAGCAAATATTTAATTACATGCTTCACTCCCCTGTTAATATTTATTCTTTTATTATCAATTTTTACGTCACATGAATATGTATAACCTTAAATTTCTGGTGTTATGAGAACATTATTTATTGAAAATATTTGAAGATTCTCTCCTGGCAATACATTTCATATTTGACTTCATATTGACAAAGAGAGATTTTGTTGTTGTGTGCAATTTTGGGTGCTACTCAAGCAAATGAACTTTTTTTGAGTATGCATATATAACATTTCATGAATAGTAGCCACCAGTTATGTGGATCTGGTGACATCAGTTTTTCAAAGCCCCCACAGAATAAAATCTATAAGTACAACCCATGCCCAAACAGAAGGCCTGAAAAAGTTGTAACTTATATTAATGTGAAATACTTTAAAGATGATTCAGCTTAATTATTTCCAGTTAAAAAAGAGAAAATCAACAATATTATAAACCCATAAGCTTATATTAAGTCCTTGAGAGATGGCAGATCAAATTGAATCAACAGTTAACATTCAATCTTAACTGTTCAGTCAGATAAAAAAGTTTACTAAATTATCTCTTCATATCAAATAATTCTGTTCTATGGACATCTGCAAAAACAAATATCTGCATCTCAGTGTTAAGTCTTAGCACACTACAGAGGGATAGGGGAATGTTTTCAAGTCTTATACCTGGAAGCCTGAGAGAGACTAGACAGCTAAGAGAAAATTAGCACTGTGAATTTACTAAGCTATTGATCAACACAAATCACTTTTGTACTTTGTAATGTCTCAGAAATCAATACAGTCTGTATTCTGTGTCTAAAGTGTTTCTTTGTATATGAGTTTATAATTGGATTTTTGTATTTTTTTAATTGGGAAGTATTCTTTATTGCTTCACTTATATCAAACTTGATTAACAAAGTTGCAGATCTCCCCTGATAGTGCACTTTCACCTTGGATGAGAGAAGCTTCCTTTTTCAAACAATGGTCACTACAGAGGACACTCAAAACTCATGAAAATGCTGAGAATGAATGAGGGTGGAGTGCTCAGAGCTAGAAGAACACCCTTTAGTCTCAGGGACTCCATGAAGGGGGTGAGGGATGAAAAGAAAGGAAGAACTGGAGGAGAAAGAGGAACCATTTGGATGTGCCTTTCTGGTTGTGTTGTGTTACCTCGTGACCTTATACTGTTCCTGTCTTCACAAGACCTCAACAAGGTTGATCACATCCAACGACATTTCAATGTTGGTCATGAAAGTGGGGGACAGAAATTTCTACAAAAATGGAAGAGGGTGAAGTTCAAATAATTTCAGTAAAAAGAAAGAGGAGCAGAGGGACATAGAAGATATTATGTGGGAATTTTGATTAACTAAAAAGTTCAAGTAGGAAATTTCCAATTAAGAAAAAATATAACTTTCTTTCTCAGATAAGGTAAATCATGAAGGTGTTTTCTACCTGGAATATTTTAAGAGTCCAGAGACCTGCTCAGTGGAGTTGGAATGCAGTTAATGAGAACAATAATAGACATCACTAAAAATTCTTCTGTCTCAATTCCTGAGCCTTATGTTCTCAACTCTTTCTCAGCAGAGTGCTCTAAAGCCTGATGGTCAAACCCCATGAAAAACTGATCAGACCTACAACTCCTTGCTCCAGGCATTGGTTCCTTCCCACACTGAACTGTTGATCAGAGAGACCCATGAGGTCCCCAAAACAAGACAGGCTTTTGTCAAAGCTCTTGAATGTCCACCCCAGGTCAAAGGTAAGTTTCTACTACTGAAGAGGAGATCCAGAATGGTAAGATCCAGATGGTAGGTTGTGTAGTGCTGGAAGGTGCTACATAAACTGCAGGGGAAATGGTCAAAGATATTTGGAGAAAGTAGAGACCACTGGTACACAATGAAGACTGATGTCACGAGAATTCTGAACACACTGCTTTACAGTAGTGATCAGCAAGTGAAGAGATCACCTGTGCAATAGTGGTGCCAAAACCTAGAGGGGGTAATCAATGGCTTTCAAATTGTATAAAAGAGCCAGTCAGTGACAAGGAACCCTTAACTGCAATTTGGATCCAGGGCAAAATCTTATGACCAAATGCTTGGGCTCCAAAGGGAAATTCCATTAACAGAGAGCTGCAGAGAGGCTACACCCAATAGAATCTTACGGAAATAGCAATGTGTATCTCATTTAACCTTTACTGGTCTCACACTCTGATGGAGATTCTGTTTGTTTTTCTCAGAAGGCATTGAGAAATCTGTGGTCAACCCAATTCCACCAATAAGCCATGGGATGATGGCTGACATTCTGGCAGGAGATGAACCGCCAAGGGCTTATGTGTAGGCCCCAAATGAAATCTATGAGGAAGTGCCATGATAAACAAGAGACCTATCACCACAAAGAAGTCAGATAACCCAGGATAGGTCAATGAAAGAGACACCAATGATATCCCACACAACCCAAAGCAGAAACCGAGAGTCACATAAG
Organism: Zapus hudsonius; assembly: GCA_004024765.1. Classification (NCBI taxonomy): domain Eukaryota; kingdom Metazoa; phylum Chordata; class Mammalia; order Rodentia; family Dipodidae; genus Zapus; species Zapus hudsonius. Next base: position 21,873 of record PVHP010029401.1, read on the forward strand.
ATCTCAACAATAAAGCAGAGTTAAAACTCATGCACCATTTCTCAGGGAATTGAGGGGAAGAGGGGGAAGAAAGATTGTAAGAGCCATGGTGGGGGAGAATATCCATAGACATTGCCCCTCAGCAACAACACACAAATAGTAGCAGGAACTGACTACCTCCTGTGCTATTCATAACCACCTATCCAATGGACTGATCCAGTATGCCCACTGAGGAGCATACCCAATGGAATGAGGACAGGGAGGAGGGAAATGGGGGAGTACCATCATAAGATTTGCTCAAATAATGTATATAATTTTTGATCATAAAGATAATTTAAAAAGTGAAGAAATATTTGATAAGAACCAATGGAGTTCAGCAGGCCTTCCCTCAGTTAGGGATTTTTATACTCCTTTAAAAAATTTCTTAATCATCATTTAAACCATTGGCATGAAGACTGATCAATATGAAAAAGTCTAAG
>PVHP010029402.1:0-22414 GCA_004024765.1 Zapus hudsonius
GAACCCGGGATCAGCGGGAACTGGAGCGGCTCCAACCTGAGTTCGGCGGGAACTGGGGTGGCCCGGGGCCCGGGAGCAGGTAGTGCCCGGAAGGGGAAGCCGCGGTATCCGGCCCCGGAGCCGCGGGGGAGCGGCTCGGACTCGAGTTTGGAGGTAACTGGGGTGGTCCAGGGCCCAGGAGCAGGAAGAGCCCGGATGGGGAAGCCCCGGGATCCGGACCTGGGAGCTGCGGGGGAGCGGCTCGGACTCGAGTTCGGAGGGAACTGGGGTGGCCCGGGGCCCGGGAGCAGGAAGTGCCCGGATGGGGAAGCCGCGGAGCCGCGGAGAAGGGAGCGGCTCAGCCGGCAGGCGCAGGTCCTGCCAGCTGGCGTTTTTGCACTCACTGCCTCCGTTGCGTCCTTGAGGTAGATTCAGGTTTCAGTCAGAAGACTCTGTTGCTGGAAGGCTACCGGAGATGAGGACCTGGGTATCGCTTGTTTCCACTGCCTCTAGCACAGCTAAAAACCCTAACCTCTGTTCCCCCGGGGACACTGCATGGCCTCTAGTTCGCCATCATGAACCGCTGGACTATATTATTGATTCCCGTGATCTTGGGACTTCTAAGTCTCCATAATAAGTGATTTAGATATTTAAAATACATAAAGCAATAATGTAAATATATTTTAGAAAACTATGTGCACTCTATATTATGTAGCACTTCATCATATTTATAAATTGTATATGAATGTATATATGCAAACTTGTGTGAGTGTGTGCACTCCACTTTTGAGTAGCAAGCATATAAAAATCATAAACAATTCCAAAATAAAAGTAACATGTTTTGGAGAATCAAGGAAAAGTGACATTTGAGTCAGATATGGGAATGAACTTAAGAAATTAGGTATAAGTGATAAACCTCTGTTGACTGAGACAAAATATAGCTTGTGTATAACTAGACCAAAACAAGTCATGTGTTGTGGTCAGCTTTCTTGTTGCTGCATAGATAGAATCCAAGTAAAGGCGGCTAGTAGAGGAATGGGTTTATTTGGCTTATGGACTCCAGGGGAGACTCCAATCTGGCAGGGAAAACAATGGCATGAGCAGAGGGCTGGACATCACCTCTGCCACAGCACTGATAAACCCGTAATGGTACAGGACATTCACAATGCAAAACATGAGGCACAGCAAAAAACAGATTGACCAATACAAGATTTTAAACAAATAGGGCAGCATCAATCTCTAACTGCAAGTTCAATGATTCTAACCAATAACACAAGTCTCTTGGAGATTCAATTCCGCCCCTCCAGCTCGGCTACTCACAGTCCAGGAAAATGTCATCTGGTGTGGCAGCTTGCCTTGGCACCCATCCATAGTCCTGGAATTCACTGGGTCTCCATTGCAACCCACAGTTCATCCTCATGGCTCCATTGGGCTCCAAGCAGGCAACCTAGCACACCTGCTTCACACACCAATGGCCATTTTTCAAAAACAAAACTGTGTTGCAAATCCAATGACCTTCTCTTCTTCCATTTGCCATAATCCACAGAAGCAGGTGGGCTACCAACTTGTTAATCCAGGGGGTATCAAAGCATTCAGGCCCTTTACTTCAAAGAGTCCGCATTCTTCCTGTTGTTCCAATGCAGACCAGCTGGCCCAATCTCAATAGTTGTAATCTCTCAAAAAATTGCAGGTGAACGGGCAGCAGTTTCGACCCAAAGATCTTTCTTTCTGTGCCATCTCCATCTGCTCACACCAGTCCATCTTTACGTAAAACAACCCTGCACAGGTTTCCAGGACACAGGCAGGCAGAATGCAGCAAGCCTCGCATGCAAACTGCTTCTGGCACAGTCCTGACAAAGTTCTTTCTCACCCTTGTAAGCCAAACTTCACAGTCCATAGTTCTCATTACATTCAGGTCTTTCAACTCTGACCAGAATGATCCATGAAGCTGTGCTTACAGCACTGCAAGGCACCTCTTAGGACAAGCTTTCCAATCTGTCCACATTCCTTCTGCAGATCACTTCTAAAAGCCCAAAGCCACAAGATCAGTGTTCTAGCAGCAACAGATGTCCCCACGTCCTGGTACCAAAATTATTGCAGTCAGCTTTCTAGTTGCTGTGCAGAAAGAACCCAAACAAAAGTGGCTTGTAGAGGAATTGGTTTAATTGGCTTACAGACTCGAGGGGAGACTCCATTCTCGCAGGGAAAACGATGGCATGAGCAGAGGGCTGGACATCACCTCCGCCACGTCACTGCAAACAGCGGCAGGAAGGTGTGCCAAACACTGGCAAGGGGAAGCTGGCTTATAACCCCCTTATATAAGCCCATCCCCAACAACACAGCTCTAATGAGGTTCTAATTCCAGAATTGCAATCAGCTGAGGATCGATCTATCAGAACACATTCATTTGTTTGTGGGGGACACCTGGATCAAACCATGACATCATGTCTTTGTAAGCTGTAGTGCTCATGACATTAAAGATAGGGAAGCAGATAAAGAAAACATTATTGCTAAAAGACACATGACTATTGATTCCTGGTTCAGGCGTCAAAATTGTTAATTTCAGAATCAGAATGAGAAATGCCCCTGGAAATACATGGAACTCTGTGGATGTGGCCTGTGTTGTGTTGATGGTATTTCGAGTCATTCTCCTATTGTTTTCCAACATATCTCTAATTCCAAATTGCCATAGGAAAATACAAAATTTACTCAATCAATGCTTCATATTGATTTCCTATTCTCTTTGTCCAACCTTCACCTCCAGAGACTTTGAGAATAAGTACTATTCACATTTAATTTTATTTTAAAAAATATAAAATTCATATAAATTAAAATTCCTAATACCTTTACATTTAAGTCCCCTTAATATTAATCAGGATTGGATGTTATTAAAGTGAGCCTGATAATAAGTATTGTATGATCATATAGATAAAGGGTATACACTTACAAATTATACATGTAGTAAGGATGCATAAAATGACAAAAGATTCTTATTCATTATGGTGACAGTAACAAAAGCAGCTATGCAAATATTTTACAAAAAATCAAGAACAAAATTATGAAGCAACAAATTAAATAAATTAAAGCTGCAATAATTTTCATTATGAAAGTACCCTTTTCACTTTGAAAGCATTTTCCTTATAAAATGTATTTATAGATCCACTCATTAACTACATAGAAGATTCTTCTTCCCATTTTATACCTGAGGGATCTAGAATTCAGAAAAAATGACTGGTACAACCTTTTAAGTGGTAGGGACTACAAAAGTCAAGTTTCTTGACTTCAATTCCACTTTAATTTCACTTGAAAATCTGTAAAAAGCATATGCTTAAAATATTTAGAGTTACTTAAATGGCTTTGTGCATTTTAAAAGTAAGAAATGTAGAGTTTATAAAGCTGAATGAGTGGATGAAGTACTAGCCAGGCAAATATAAGGACCTGAATTTAGATCCCTGCCTTCCATGTAGAAGCCAGGTGCAGGGCATGATGGTGCACACCTATAATCCTAGCACTAACTAGGTAGAGGTAAGAGGATATAAAGGTCTTGCTGTCTAGCTAGTCTAGCCAAATTGTTCACCTCCAGGTTTACTGAGATATATTATCACAAAAAATAAAATTGGTGGCAGTTGAGAAAGACACTAAACACTGATATCTGCCCTCAACATGCACACACACATATGTGCATGCGTGCCCACACATATTTGAAGGCATATATATATATATGTATGCATATATATATATGCATACAGCAATGCAAACACCACAAACATATACATACAAAAAAACTAAATACAGAAGTGTATGGTGTAATAACAAGAAATATGCAGGGGCTATCCAAAAGCACTTTATTTTTAAAAATTCCCCCCTTTTTAGTCTCTTCCTCCCCATCATCTTCCTTCTCCTCTCCCTCTCCTGTTCTGTTGCCAACCTCCCCAGTACTTGGATTCTGTACAGACATTGACACAGCAAGCCCATTATCTTTTGCTCAATTCCATTTTCCTCCTCATATACAAGTAACTGCTACAAGAGTGCTTCCTTCCAATTTGTATTTGCTATATCCCCTGTTGAGTGCACTACCTCATGTTTTGAGTGGAGTGTTTGGTTTTTTAATTACTTTATTTTTTTAGTTTTTTTGTAGGTTCTAGATATTAGACCTCTGTCCATGGTATAACTGGCAAAGATTTTCTCCCAGTCTGATGGTGTTCTGTTTGTTCTAAGTATGGTATGTTTATCTGTACAGAAGCTTTTTAGCTTAATGAGATACCATTGGTTAAGTGATTGATGCACTTACTGGGCTACTGGGGATATATTCAGGAAGTTTTTCCCTTCTCCTATCTGGTGGAGAATTCCCCCATTTTTTCCAGGGTTTTCAGACTTTCAAGTCTTATGTTAAGGTCTTTGAGCCATTTGGAGTTAATTTTTGTGAATGGTGAGAGGCATAGGTCTAGATTCCTTTTTTAACACATATTTATCCAATTTTCCATTACCATTTGTTGATGATGCTATCTTTTCACCAGTGAATATTGTTGGCATCTTTATCAAAGATCAAGTAAATATAGTTACTTGAGCTAAGAGCAGGGATTGCAATTCTGTTCCATTAGTCTATCAGTGTGATTTTATGTCAATAACATGCTGTTTTAGTTACTATTGCTTTGCAATATATCTTTAGATTGGGTATGGTGATACCTTCTTTTACTATGGAGTTTCGGATATCTAAGGACGTTTGTCTTTCCAAAGGAATTTTGAGATATATTTCCTCTGCAAAGAATAAAGCTGGGATTTTTATTGGTATTGGATTGAATATATTTATTGCTTTAGGAATAATTTCCATTTTCACAATATTAATTCATGCTATCCAGGAGCATAGATAGGGTCTTTCTATCTTCTCACATCATCCTCAATTTCCTTCTTGTGCATTTTTATGTTTTCATTATAAAAGCCTTTCATATCCTTGGTTAGTGTTATTCTAAGGTGTATGTTTTTTTATTTTTTGAAGCTTTTGAAAGTGGGACACTCTTATTGATTTCTCGTTCTGTATGTTTGTCATTTGCATACAGAAAGGTAACTGATATCCTACTGCTTTGGTAAAGGAATTTTTCAACTTTAGGAGTTTTACGGTACTGTCCTTCAGGTCTGTTATATATAGGATCATGTCATCTGCAAAAACGGATAGTTTTCCTTCTTCCTTTCCAATTTGTATCCCTTTTATGTCTTTTCCTGTCTTATTGCTTGGGCAACAACTTTAAGCACTATGTTGAAGAGCAGTGGAAAGAGTGGAAACCCCTGTCTTTTTTTTTTCCAATTTTACTGGAAACCCCTTGTGCTTTTCCCTGTTGAGTATTATTTGGCTTTTGGAGTTTTATATATGGCTTTTATTATGTTGAGGTACAGGCTCTCTATGCCAAATCCCTTCAGTGTTTTATTCATGAATTAATGTTGAATTTTTTCAAAGGCCTTTTCTTCATTGATTGAAATAACTTGTATTTCTTGTTATTAAGTTTATTAATGTGGATTACATTAATTGATTTCCATATGTTGAACCATCCTTGCATCCCAGGATCATCCTGGGTTGAACCTATTTGATCGTGGTAGATCAATTCTTGATGTGTTTTTTAGTTCAGTTTTCAAAGATTTTGTTCAGAATTTTTATATCTAAGCTCAACAGAGATATAGGTTTATAGCTTTCCTTTATGTTGTATCTCTGTCTGCTTTGAGAATTAGAGTGACGCTGGCTTCAGAGAAGCAGTTTGGAAGGATTCCCTGTTATCTAATTACAAGAGAAATCTTCAAAGAGAGTGGTTTCAGTTCTGTAATGAAATTTTGGTAAAATTCAGCTAAGAATGCATCAGGTCCTGGATTTTTCCTTTGGAAGCACTTTTTATCACATTTTCAATCTCAATGGATGTGATAGGTTTATTTAGGAGCTTTATCTGATCTTGGTTTAGGTTTGGTAGGTGGTAGTTATCAAGGAATTCATCCATTTCTTTCAGGTTCTCCAGTTTTGTGGAATAGAGGTTTTGGAAGTATGATCTGATGATTCTTCCAATTTCATTAGTGTCTGTCATGACCTCTCCCTTTTCATTATTGATTTTATTGACTTGGGACTTCTTCTTTCATGTGATCAAATTGGTCAGAGGTTTATCAATCTTGTTTATTTTTTTTCAAAGAGCCAACTCTCTAGTTCATCTTTTTTAAACTGTTTTCTTACTATCCTATTCATTGATCTCTGCACTAATCTTAATTATTTCTTTCAGTCTTGAGTCCCTAAGATGGGGTTGATCTTGTTTTTCTAGAACATTTAGGTGGTTGGTTAGGTTGTTGATTTGAGATATCTCTGTCTTTGTTTTGAAGCCATTTACTACAAATTTTTCCCTTAGTACTGCTTTCTTTGTGTCCCATGAATTTGGGAATGTTGTGTTTTCACTGTCATTTCATTCAAGAATTTTTTTCTATTTTTTTATTGTCCATAATGAGTTACATTATTTAGTGGACAAATGGTGAGTTGTTATACCCAATTCTCCGATGCCCCTCCTCCCCCATCCCCAATCAGCTGGATATCCTCCTCCGTGGGACGTCTGGATCAGTCCTTGTGACAGGGGAACGCAGATAGCCCAGTATTCAGCCAGGTTCTCCTGGCATTAATATGTTGTTAATGAGGGGTGACAGGACTCTGGATAGTCTCCCCCACCAGGGCTCTCACAATCTTTCCGCCCCCTCTTCCGATCAGTTCCCTGAGGTGTAGTGGATGAGTATTAAGGCTGCTTTAATGTTGTGAGTTTAGGGGACTTTGTGTCAAAAATCATTGGTTTCTGTCTCACTGGCTTATCCTGTGTTGATTCAATGGCTGTGGCTGTGGGTCCCTTGTTCATCCATCATTCTCTGTGGGGTTCCAAATGGATCCTCCACGATATGACTGTGGTGGCTCCTCTCTTGCCAGGATCTCAGCTATAGGCCTACAGTCGGTTGGTAGGGTTAGATGAGCCCCAGCTCTCTCACTGCATCCTGTAAAACACAAACATAACATCAGAGAGTGAAATCAGTGTAGGTTAACAAATATACACAATTCTGGATTAACTAGATTCTAGTTTTAGTAGCTTCCCATCAATCGCTCCCATAGTGCATCTTGTCTTGGGAGCCCAATAGTAACGAATCTGGTGCCTATCACCCTGCATCCCAAGTTCCAGACAAGGGCTCCCCATCACTAAGTGGAAAATTCGGCCGAATTTGAAAGCTGTTGATTTTCTACCCCAGGCCCAGGCTCCTCCATTACACAAGTGCTCCTTTCTTGGTTCGCTGTCTCTCCCAGTAGGAGGTGTGGTCAGACTACTCATGGCTGCAGATTGTGTTTCGTGTCAGTGGTCTCTGTTTACTCTAGTTGTCATTGATCAGTTTACCCTGGCAGCCTATGCAGTGCCTTCCAGCACTACACTAACTGCCTTCTGGGAGCTGGATACTGTTCCATACCTCGAAGTGTCTCTCGATGCTGGTCTATGGAATTCTGTGGTTTCTTCAGCAACAGGGTTTTGCCTCAGGCCTGGGTAGGGCACTCAAAACCTTTGATAGAATTCTGTCTTGTTGTTGGAACCTCATGGGTCGCTTTCGTCAACATCTCAGTGAGGGAAGGAACTGGTGGTTTTAGCCAGGGGTTGTCAGACTGATCTAATTGTTCACAGGCTTAGACCTTCTCCCCTACCATTCATGGCCCCTCATGCCACTAAACTCCCACTACTTTCTCATTAGGTTACAGTATTCTCATGAGGATTTTATGTTTTTGAACATAATATGGTTTAACCTCATGCTTAAGCCATTCTCCTCCCCCCATCCCTTACCCCTAATTCATAACCTCTCACTTCTTTCTACTAGTCTGCGTACAGTTTACAATTATCCTGGTTAAGGACGGCATACGAGGGAGAATATGCGGCATTCAATTCTTTGTTCTTTTGAGTGTTCATTTAGTAAGATCTGCTTGAAATCTGACCATTTTTTCCCTAAATTTCGATATGTCATTTTTCCTTTCAGCTGAGTAAAATTCCATCTTGTAAATATACCACAGATTTTCTGTCCATTCCTCCATGGATGGGCATTTGGTTTAATTCCAATTCTTGGCTATTATGAGTTGATCTGCTATAAATATGGTTGTACAAATGTTTCTGCATTGCGATGTGACATCTTGTGGATAGATGCCTAGGGAAGGGATAGCTGGGTTCATTGGTAGTTCTATATCCATTCTGTTCAGAAGTCTCCACACTGCTCTCCATAGCAGTTCAACAAGTTTTCCGACCAGCAGTGAATGAGGGTTCCTTTTTCCCCACATCCTAGCCATCAATGATTGTTGTTGGTTTTCTTTATAATTGACATTCTAACTAGGGAATGGTAATATCTCACTGTGGTTTTGATTTGCATTTCCCTGATGCTTAAGGATGTTGAGCACTTTCTCAGGTGAGAAAAGGCCATTTGTGTTTCCTCCTCTGTGAATTCTCTGTTGAGATCAGTGCCCCATTTTGTGAGGGGGCAGTTTGCTTTTTTGTTATTGATTTTTTTGAGTTCTCTGTAGGTTCTGGAAATTAGGCCTCTGTCTGAGTTGTAGCTGGAAAAAAATCATCTCCCAGTTTGAAGGGGGACTATTCACTCTGAGAATGATGTCTTTGTCTGTACAGAAGCTTTTGAGTCTGATCAGGTCTCATTGGTTAAGTAACTGTTGCACTTCCTGGGCTACTGGAGATTTGCTCAGGAATTTATTCCCTATTCCTATCTCATGTAGGGTTCCTCCTATTTTTTCTTCCAGGGTGTTTAGGGTTGTATGGTTAATATTGAGATCTCTGTTCCATTTGGAGTTGATCCTTGTGCATGATGAAAGGAGTGGGTCTATTTTCATTTTTTTACATATGTTTATCCAATTTGTCCAGCACCATTTATTGAATATGCTATCTTTAGCCCAGCTTACATTGTTGGCACCCTTGTTGAAGACTAATAAGCTGAAGTTATTTGCATTAAAGGCTGGGTCTTCAATTCTAGTCCACTCATCAGACTGTCTGTTTTTCTGCCAGTACCATGCTGTTTTAGTTACTATGGCTTTGTAGTATGTTTTAAAGTCAGATATGGTGATACTTCCTGCATAATTTTTTTTGCTCAGAATTATTTTAGCTATTCGAGGTCTCTTACCCTTCCAAATAAATTTGGAAATTTTTTTCTCTGTCTGTGAAGAAGGAGAAAGGGATTTTTATTGGCATTGTGTTGAATCTGTAGATTGCTTTTGGCAGGATTCCCATTTTTACTATATTGATTCTCCCTATCCATGAGCATGGAATATCTTTCCAACTTGTCACATCCTCCTCTATTTCCATCTTGAGTATTTCAATATTTTCCTTATATAAGTCGTTCACTACCTTGGTTAGTGATATTCCCAGGTATTTGATTTTCTTTGAGGATATAGAGAATGGGACAGTTTCTCTGATGTCTTTTTCCAATTGTTTGTCTTCTGTATATAGAAAAGCTACTGATTTCTGTGTATTAATTTTGTATCCTGCCACTCTGCTGAAGGCATTGATCACCTTAAGGAGTTTGCTGATACTGTTCTTTGTATCTGATATGTATAAGTTAAAGTCATCTTCAAAGAGGAATAGATTGATTTCTTCCTTTCCGATTTGTATCCCTTTTATGCTGTTCTCCTGTCTTACTGCTTGGACTAGAACTCAAGCACTATGTTAAAGAGCAGTGGTGAAATGGACACCCCTGTCTTGTTCCTGAGTTAAGCGGGAACTCCTTGAGTTGTTCTCCATTGAGGATGATTTGTGCCTTAGGAGATCTTTATATTGATTTTTATCATGTTGAGTTATAGGCCATCTATGCCTATTCTTTCCAGGGTTTTGAACATGAAGTGGTGTTGAATTTTATCAAAAGCCTTCTCAGCATGAATTGAGAGGACCATGTGGTTTTTGCTGTTGAGTTTGTTAATGTGGTGAATTATATTTATCAATTTGCATATGTTGAACCATTCCTGCGTCCCTTGGATGAAGCCAACTAGGTCAGGGTGAATTATAGACTTGATGTGGGTTTGTATTTGGTTTGGTAGGACTTTGTTTAGGATTTTTGCATCCAAGACCATATCAGGGATATGGGTCTGTAGTTTTCTTTTTTGTTACATACTTGCCTGGTTTGGGAATTAGGGTGATGGTAGCTTCATAGAAGGAATTTGGGAGCCTACCCTCTTTTTCTATGTCCCTGACAAGCTTCAAAAACAGAGGTTTCAGTTCTATGATGAATGTTTGGTAGAATTCAGCTGAGAAACCATCTGGACCTGGGTTTTTCCATTTGGGGAGGTTCTTGATTACCGATTCAATCTCTGTGATTGTTATCGGGTTTTTTAGGATCTTTATCTTCTCTGGTCTGAGCTTTGGTAGTTGGTAGGTGTCCAGAAATTTATCCATTTTTTTTCCAGGTTCTCTAATTTTTCAGAGTAGAGGTTTTGGAAGTATTACCTGATGATTCTTCCAATCTCTTCATGATCTGTTGTGAACTCACCCTTGTCATTTTTTATTTTGTTAATTTGGGCCTTCTCATTTTTTCATTTGATTAATTTGGCCAGGGGTTTGTCGATCTTATTGACTTTTTCAAAGAACCAACTCTTTGATTTGTCTATTTTTTCAAACATTTTCTTTGTTTCCAAGTCATTCATCTCAGCTCTGATCTTAATTATTGCCTTGTGTCTCGATCTCCTAGGTTTGGATTTTTCCATCTCTTCTAATGACCTTAGGTGTGAGGATAGTTGGTTGATTTGAGACTTCTCTGTCTTTATTATGAAGGCATTTAGTGCAATGAATTTCCCCCTTAGAACAGCCTTCATTTTGTCCCACAAGTTCTGAAAAGTTGTGCCCTCATTATCATTTGTTTCTAGGAAGTTCTGGATTTCCTGTCTGATTTCTTGTTTGACCGATTCATTGTTCAGGAGCGAGTTGTTAAGTATCGAACTATTTATTGAAATTTTTGGATCCTCTCCCGTTTTTAATTTCTAACTTTAATGTGTTGTGTTCTGATATGATGCAGGGGATTACATTGATCTTTCTGAATATGCTTTATGGTATATTTAGGTATGATTGAGGCCCAGTATATGGTCAAAAAGTTCCATGTGCTGCTGAGAAAAATGTGTAATCTGTGTCCTTGGGGTGGAATGTTCTGTAGATGTCTGTTATCCCTAGTTTGTCTATGGTATCATTTAGTAGCTTGATTTTCCTGCTTATCTGTTGTTTGTACGATCTGTCTATGGATGACAGTGGAGTGTTAAAATCTCCTACTATGATGGTGTTGGCATCTATATCTGCTTTGCTTTTGAGTAATTTATGTGTAATGAACTGAGGGGCCTTTGCATTTGGTTCATACATATTTAATATAGTGATGTCTTCTTGTTTTATTGTTCCCTTGACGAGTAGGAAATGGCCATCATCGTCCTTTTTTATTGCTGTTGATTTAAAGTCTATTTTCTCAGATATTAGAGTAGCCACTCCTGCTTTTTTATTCTTCCCACATGCCTGGAAAATTGTTTTCTGCCCTTTTACTCTCAGTAGGTTACTGTCTTTAGAGATAAGGTGTGTTTCTTGAAGGCAACAGATGGAAGGGTCCATTTTCCTGATCCAACCTGCTATACTGTGTCTTTTATAGGAGAGTTGAGTCCATTTACATTCAAAGTTATAACTGTGAGGTTTGCCATGTTGTAGAGAATATGGAGGTTGGTATCTGAGCTGGTGCTGCTATCTCTTTTGTGTTACCTTACTTGTTCTCTTCCTTTCCTGGGGTCTGTTGTTTGTTTCGTCTGCCTGGGATATCTCATGAAGTATCCTTTGAAGGTTTGACTTTGTGCTCAAGTAATTGTAAAGCTGATTAGTCTCGTGGAATACTTTAATTCCTCCATCAATTATGATGGATAACTTTGCTGTGTAGAGTAGTCTAGGTTGGAATCCATTCTTCTTTAGGCCTAGAATCACTTTGTTCCAAGATCTCCTGGCTTTTAAAGTTTATATGGAGAAGTCTGACATGATTCTGATGGGTTTTCCTTATACGTCAATTTTTGATGCCTTCAGTTTGCTGGTTTCCTTTTGTTCTGATATGTCTCCTGAGTCATCCATTTTTTCTCCTCCATTATTTTAAGCGTGGTGGCAAAGCTAATAACCTGACTTTGTACCCTTTCGATATGTTGGTCCATCTTTACTTGCATGACTAATATTAAGTTCTCCTTAGGTTCTGTGCCAGTATGATCAGGGTTTAGTTTCATGTCTTCCTGGGCCTGCCTCTGCTCCCTACCTTTAGTTGTGTTGTCAATGTCATTTGGCATGGTTTCCTCACCTGGTGTAATATTCTTGCATTGAGGTCTACCCATTTTGATTCCACTTAGGGGGTTGGTGGGAGGCCTTTGAGATAACTGAGCACGGGAAAGGTACAGCGGTGGAAAAACATCCGGTCTGGGCAGAAAAGGTAGCCTTCCCAGGTGTGGGCCCATCTCTTATGGATGAATCAAGTTTCTACCCTATCCATGTGGGGAGGATCTCTCTCAGTGGGGGGTCTCCCTTCTTGGAGGGATAAAGTTGGTCCAAAGGGAACTGATGGAGGGTAGCACCCACCTGTGTTGGTCCCTAGGGTAATTGGGGATGCTTGGTTGATGATAAGTGTGGGCTTCGGTGTGGTGGCTATTTGAAGTTTCTGCCCTTGCCCTAAAGCAGTAATCACTGGGGTCAAGGACTCTGCCTGCTAGTGCTTGAAATATGTTTCCCAGGCACTTTGTCTGCTGGTGCCCTAGTTTGGGTTCCTGGATGCTTCTGAATACTCTGCTTACTGGATTCCTAGTTGTGTCTGGCTGCTGGACTGAATTTAGTAGTCCTATGAATATTTTTAGGGAAAGCTAATAGAGACCCTTGTGTGGCTGCTCAGGGGGATGGACAGTCCAGATTCAGCCCAGGGCAGAGAACACCTGGAGAGGAACCCTCTCTGCCAGGGAGTTAATGGCAGACCACGCAGTGATGCTGAGGGGGCAGGCCAAGCAAGCCTCAGCCTCACTCTGGGCACACTTCAGGAGGAAGTATTGGAGAGCTAATATCTAGCAGACAACATAAGGAAGTTGTGGGGACAGATAGCTGGAGTTTCCACCCCCTGGGTCAGAGAACACTAGCCAGCTGAGTTATATGGGTTCCAGTGTGCTCCACACCTATGGTTGAACCTGCATACAGGATCAGCCTTAACTTGCCCAAGTACCCCCACATGTCCCTAGATGAGAATGGTGGACCTATGTGAATAGCCACCAAAACTCTTGCCTGGATTTCTCCCGGGGAGTACTGGTGTGGCTATAGGTTCGCCATCTTCTCTTCCACACTTTTCCAAATTCTGCCACCAGAAGGTTGCTTTTGTGCTTTGTGCTTTGTTGCTTTTGTGCTCTGGACAGGAGCACATCTGCCAAAGCAAGGCCTGAGGAGAAAGTGGTGGGGGCAGGAAAGAAGCCCTAGGAGAGAGGGGTGGGTAAGGTGACAGGCCCTAGGAGAGAACTGTGGAATAGGTAGAGCCTTAAAAGCTTTTGATAAGAAGATAATAAAATAGTTTTTTTTTCTTTAGTCCACAGAGTGTGTATCTTCAAATCTTTATCATAAAACATATCTATGAATCTACATAGGACATATTGTGTCTATGTTTGAAAGATATGAAGACTGTGCTGCATGTTCACAAAACTTACTCATCTTGGAATAATTGACTCAGGAACAGTGATGAATTTTCACTTTGTGTTAATAATCCAGTTTCATGTGTATACTATTAAATTACAGATATATCATTATCAGCATGCATAGATGTAGAAATATATTACCTCTATACATCATTGTTGTATTGATCTAAGAAGACATATTTGAATCCAAGTTTCTGTTAAAGATACACATTATTCAGTCGTTTCATACTGTATAGCAATACCTTGGGTTGATTTCAAATCCACAGAGCTTCTTTAGCCACTCACATAAAAAGTGAAAGCCCAGCTACTTTATACTACAGTCACGTAAAATGAAGCACAAATTCTCAAAACACCAATAATAAATGCAAGGTTTCTCTCATCTCTCTGACAGACTGACTTTCTCTTCTGCATCAACACATGTGAGGGTTTTACCAAATATATTTTTCTTAATCACAGAGAATTTGTGAGTCATTAGAATATGTAGATAATTTGTAGAAGCTTCACAATAAAAGAAATAAAAGGTTAACTAATCATTGGAAAAGTACTCACATAGCATGGGAGTTTAAATAAGAGAAAGAGATTGGGTTAATTTTGAGAAAAATAACCAGGTATTTTTCTCCCTTACCTGTCTGGGTGGAAAGATAGGAAAATGACAAAGGGAGGCAAGGCAACTATGATCAAAATACATTTTTTACATACATAAAAATTTTCAATAAAATAGAAGAGGGACTAGCTGGAAAGAAGGGACTCAGTGGAAGGATCATACAAGATGGGGAAAAATGAAGGTGTTAGAAGGGGACTGTAATCATGGTATATTGTCTCATTAAAAGTCCTAAAGAAAAATATTCAAAGTCCTTGAAACTGAAGTCCTTAAAAATATGATATTGGGGCTAGAGAAATGGCTTAGTGATTAAAGGTACCTGCTTCTAATGTCTGCTGGCCCTGATTCAATTCCCCAGTTCCCACATAAATACAGACACAAAAGGTGGTATATGTACCTGGAGTTCATCTCTCCCAAAAAATTTTTTAAAGATGAGATTAATTTCAAGGACCAGTTTTCTAGACCACTAGAAGGACTTTCAAGGCCTTTGATTCACAGGTTTTCCTTATGCTGATATCAAATATTTAACTAATTGCCTTTCTTCTCAAATTAGATGAAATCAAGCTTTACCATAGGGTTGTCATATGGTACATTTAGAATTGCTCTTAAAACTTCACCATATATGTCTTCTCTTACATAATATGCTCTGTCAGAACAACGTAAAATATCTCACATAAAATATCAAAGAGAAACAATTAAAGAGGGGCGTTATTTACATATTTATTTATCACTTACTCAAATAAAATGAATAGCTTCAGCTTTCAATTGATTGGCTTCCTTTACGAAATATTTGTCACAAAACTTCAGAAGAAAACGTTTACTTAGATAAAGAGGGAATCACCAGAGTTTCTCTATTACTTTTTCCAAAAGGACATGCTTAAAAATTCAAAATACAAAATTCTCTCATGCCTCTTTCATATTTAGCTCACAGTGCTAAATTTATGAAAGAAATGTTAAAGATTAAACTAAAATGCACATATGCATATATATTTCTGTGTGTACTATGGAAAGAACATATTTAATTACACTAATCTAGGGACTAACAAACTACAATGCATTGCCTCACCACCTTTTCTATGAACAAACTTTAATTGGAACATAGCCACTCCCATTCTTTTTTGATCTTGTTTGTGGCCACATGCGCCTATGACAAAAGTCAAATCAAATAGTTTTAACAGATCACATGGGTAATGAGCCTAAATTTTTAGCTACCTTGCCCTTTAAGAAAGACTTTTTATATTTGAACAAATTAGTTTGTTTTCAAATAGTACAAGAACATATTTACATAATCAATAATCTGCCATGGTCCTTGCTCCCATAACTAACAACAATCTCTAAGGTTTTAAGGAATATATTATACTGAAGTCAATATATATTTCCCCATATAAGCATTTGTAAAGTGAGCACATTGTTCAGGTAATGAGAATTTGAGTAAGCTGCCATCATTGTCTTTCATGATCATTTCATTCCCTAAAGATCCAGTTAGAATCTATACTGAGAGAAAGATTTTGAATATGTAAAGGTTCATAACAGCAGCTCATTGAGCTTAATGAAGACTTGGTTATTGATTGTATACTTGACATTCAAGAACCATTGATGAGCTCAGAAATGCCCAGATGAGAATAGAGAGAAAGAGTTCAGGTATCACTGACCTGTGTAAAGCAGCCTTTATTCCACACTTGGGTCCCAGCAACAGGCCCTTTTGGAAGAATCCTTCTCCATCGCATCCCTGATTGAACCTGTTTGAGAATATTTTTTATTGAGGAAGATATGATCTATATTCCTTGCATTTAACTGTAAGATTTCTTAAGTATGTTTTAATATGAAGTAATTTATCAACTTGATCTTTCTTGACTATAAAATACTTAGTAGTATATGATGACTAAAGAATGTCAACAGCTTTATTTGATTGTGTGAATACAATTATCTATAATTGTCTTTAAATGAACATAGAGGTCTGAGGAGATATCTCAACCATTAAAGGTGTTAGCTTGCAAAGTCTGATGGACTGGGTTCGATTCTGAAGTACCCACATAAAACCAGATGTGCAAAGTGATGCATGCATCTGGAGTTTGTTTGCAGTGGCTAGATACCCTGGTGCTCCCATTTACCCTTTCTCTCTGTCTCTCTGTCTCTCTGTCTCTCTCTGTCTCTCTCTCTCTGTGTATGTGTGTATGTCTCCTCCATCCTTGCAGATAATTAAATTAAATATTTTCAATTAATATATATTAAATATTTTAGAAATCTTATTAAATGTCTTTAAAGACATATTTAGTCCACTTGGGTATCTATGAGTACAATATAACATAATTCACAGATTTGGAGAGTCCTGATTTAATTCAATTTCTTTTCCAATTTCCATAACTAAAAAAAATAAACTCAATTAATTGCCTGAATGATTCTACTAATTATTTTAAGATTCACCTTGAATGTTTAAACAAATGTATACATATCTTTAAAGACCATAATAAATAAATATAAAAACATTGTTAAAATTGAAATTTTACTACTTACCTTTATTAATTTTGTGTTTTATAATAATATATATGATAATAAATGCAAAGGAACTACTTCTGATTTCAGGCTGAATTTTAGGAAATATTTTAGAATAAAAGAGACACAAAGGATCAAAATGGACAATTAAAATATGTTCTGCCAGCCAAAAATTAATTAATAGTCTTGTATTTTAACATTTTCAGAATACCAGAGGAAGTATATAAGGGTTATTCAAATTGCATTTCTTTTAGAAAGATATTAGCTTCATATTCAGTTTAAAATCAATCTATTAAAATAATTGGGGGGGAAATAATTGGTAACTAATAATTATCACCTTATTTTATAATTTTACATATTAAAGTAAGTTTATGGCTAAAATTTCCTAAAACAAAAGAAAATCAACTCTATAAAAATGTCCCTTATGGGCTGGAGAGATGGCTCAGCGGTTAAGGCATTTGCCTCCAGTGCCTAAGGCCCTGGGTTCAATTCCCCAGGTCCCACATAAGCCAGACCCACAAGGTGGTAGCCCTGGTGCGTTCTCTCTCTCTCTCTCTCTCTCTCTCTCTCTCTCTCTCTCTCTCTCTCTCTCTCTCTCTCTCTCTCTCTTTCTCTCTCTCTGCTTGAAAATGAATAAATAAAATATTTTAAAAATGTCCCTTATCTGATTGAAAAGTGATATCTTCTATTTAGTCTATATACCCTGGGCACATTGGATCTCCTTGGAAACTTTTCAAATTATAGTTATAGTTGTTTGTTTGTTTGTTTTGTTTCATTATATCCCTCTGTAGCTCACACTATTGGCCTGGAATTGAAATTCTGTCAGGACTCTGTTTTAGCCTCCCAATGCAGGGATTATATTTGTGAGCTACCATGCCCAGTTTAAGAAATAACTGTTTTGAAGTCTTATCAATAGTGATTCAGTACAACCAGTCTTTGGTAGGGCCTAATAATTGGCGTTGTTTTCAACTCCAGGTGTTTCTATAGAGAAAGTAGAGTCCAGAATCACAGATTTGAACCAAGTAAATTCTATCTCCCAGTATCATGAGCCAAGGTAAAGTACTAAAACATCTTCTATAATCTGATAATTTATTCTGGAAACCAGATGCCAGTTCAGAAGGGCAAGAGCCTCTACTATGTGACCTTTGATGCCTTCATCAAAATCCTGTGAGCAGGGCTGGAGAGATGGAACAGACATTAAAGATGCTTGCTTATAAAGCTTGATGGCTTGGGTTTGAGTCCCCAGTGACCACGTGAAGCCAGATGCACAAAGTGGCACATGCATCAAGAATTCATTTTGCATGGCAGTAGGCCATGTCCTGCCCATTCTCATTCATTCTCTCTCTTTCTCTCTCTCTCTGTCTCTCTTTCTCTCTCTCCTCTCTCTTAAAAAGTATTTTTTTAAAAAAAGATTGTATGAGGATCCTATGAGGAAACTATATGACTGTCCTCCTCCAGGGATTCCTGGTCAACACCTTCACATTCAACTCTAACCAGTGCTATGTTACCACTTATGAGCTTACTGAGAAATTTGTATGGGCTGCAGCTAGAGCAACACAGTCAAATTGCTCATGACTGGCAGCCTCCCTTGTGGTCCAGAGCATTAACAGTGTCCATAGTTGTAGTTTCCCAGGCCCTGATGATGCAGTACAAAGATGGCAACATGGGTCAGTTCCAGGGATGTGAGAAAGCAGAAGGAAAAGTATTCATTTTTTTGGTCAAGCTAAAGATATTAGGAGGCAGATCCTGCAGAATGAATTGCTTGGTGGCCTCTACCAAGGTTATGTGGCTTCAGTGTTGACCTATATCCCAAACGGTGCCATTCGGTGGAAGTTTATATCACTTTTATGCAAAGCAGCTCTCATATAGATTTGCTAAGTGCCATTACATTGTCTTTCATACCATCTCCTAGCTGCTGGCTTCAGCCACTGCCTCCATCATCACCAATCCCATAGATGTTGACCATGCAGGCTGAAGGTAAGAGCTCCATCATACTGATCTTCAAAGAGCTGATTGCTGAAGGGGCCTTGGGGCCTCCTGAAGGGCCTTTCAACCTAAGTCATTTCAACCACACTCCCCACCACTGTCATGTTATCTTAACCTCCTACACAACCCCAATCCTACTGTCAGGGCCCACCCATTCCTCACACAAGTGGAAAAGTGTAAGATCATTCTCAGTGCTTTATTCCTTTAGTGGTCCTTAAGTTCCAGGAAGCTGCAGACAATATGGGCTGCTGGTTTCCCTTGGCTCAATTTGACTATAATAGAGGGTGCAGTTATAAGTAGTGTGGGATTTCTGGGATACACTAGGACTCAAAGCATCATCCTGAAGTCAGGTGGAGAGAGCTGTTTGTTTGGAAAGTAACAAGACTTCATGTACTACCCATCATATCTCAGGCCAGCTGAGCCAATTCCAAGACAGGGAAGTTGAAGTTCTGAGATCCAGACAAACATCCCACATATGTGTACCTGTCACTCAGAATCACAGCAACAGATATCTAACAATGAGAATCTCTGAGATATGAGTTGTTTTTCTTTTTCTCCATGGATGTGAAGTGTCATCCCAGTGATAGTACTTTATGCCTTCAAGAGAATAGAGAGCCGCTCAGGAAGTCATCCAATGCCAGGACCACTGTATTTACTAGCCTAGTACTGCTAAGACTGTCTGCTGAAGGTCTTGGGAGCTAGGAGACTTTGTCCTCCCAACTTGTACCTCTACCAATCCTGTGTTGCAAGCAGATATGTGCAGTAGTGGAATGGGAAGGAGCCACTCAAACCCTGGTTATCCGCTTGAAACATTTGGCTGGGATTATCTATTGAACATTTTTAGTGATACCATCCCTGAGGAAAAAATCATAGTGACAATTTGAAAGGTTCTAGATATCTGGAGCTTTGATGGTTCTCATTGCTGCACCATATTTTTCCATCCTGATGGGATAAGAATATGAAAACTTTCTCTGTTCTAACTACTACTACTGCTTTTTTGATCTCAGTCTTTAAGGATTCTCATTTTGATGCCTTTATTAACTCATTATTTATTTATTTTTCTTTTTTGAGGCAAGATATTATGGACTCCAGGATGGCCTCAGACTCTCTATGTAGCCAAGAATGACCTTGAATTCCTGATCCTCCTACCTCCACTTCTAAAATCCTGGGATGTCTATGGTCATACCAACCCAAATGTGTAAAATCTCGACTAAAGGGCTGGGACTATAGGCATGGGCCACCTCACCTATTTTATGCAGTGTTGGGATTTGGACTCAGGGTTGTATGCTTGCTCAGAAAACATTACAACTGAGCTACAATCATAGCCCTTTTTTATTTTTCTGAGAAAATTTCTCATGTACTCCAGGCTGGCTTCCAACTCATTATATAGCTGATGCTAGTCTTGGACTTCTGATCTTCCTGCCTCCACCTCCTGACTGCTGGTATTATAGGAATAGGCCACCACACCTGGCTTCTTGCATTTTTAAAAATTTAATTGATATCTTTATTGTCTAAAATTAGATACATGGTATTAGCAAATATTATATTTGTATCCCCATTTCACTCCTCCCTGTCCCCTCTCCACTCGGGATCCTCCTTGGTGGGCAAAGTAGATCAATACATGGGGTAGGGGGTTATGGATAGCACAGGAGGCAGCCAGGTTCCCCCCCTTGTGTGTTGTCACTGAGGGGGGCTGTGTCTCTGGATATTCTCCCCCACCATGACTGATACACTCTTTCAGTCCCCTCTTCTGCTTAGTTCCTTGCGTCTTGGTGAGTGAATTTTAAGACTGCTTTATTGTTGAGATCTTAAGGGTCTCTGTACTTCTGCTTTAGATTGTGTTGAAAATCGTTGGTGTCTGTCTCGCTGCCTTATTCTGGATTGACTGATTAGCTATGGTTATAGGTCTCTTGCTTATCCCATTACTCAAAGGTTTCATTTGGGGTCTACAAAATAGGCCTGGGGTGGTTCACCTCTTGCAAGGATGTCAGCCATCTTCCTGTAGCTGTTTGGTGGAGTTGGAATAACCACTTCTCTCTCACTGCCTTCTGAAAAATACAAACAAAATCTCCATTGTATAGTGAGATCAGTATAGGTTAAATGAGACACACATTTCTAATTTGGCAAGATTCTATTGGGATTAACCTCTCTGTAGTTCTCTGGTAATGGTAGTTTCTCCTTGGGACCCAAGTTTTTTGTTCCCATAGGATTTTTGACCTGAATCCTAATTCCAATTAAGGGGTCCTTGACTCTGAATGGGTTTCTTGGCCAATTTGACAGCTGTTGACTTCCCCTTCTCCAGGTTTTGGCACTTCTTGCATTTTTAAGAGTCTCCCAATTCTGTCAAAAAATGGTCATCCAAAGGATAGAATGCACAAATCATTTTGAATCTTCCTGCCTTTCACTTGCCTCCATCCTATAAGAACAATGCAAACCAGGCGTGGTGGTGCACGCCTTTAATCCCAACACTCAGGAGGCAGGTAGGAGGATTACCATGAGTTCAAGGCCACCCTGAGACTACATAGTGAATTCCAGGTCAGCCTGGGCTAGAGAGTGAGACCCTACCTCTAAAAACCAAAAAAAAAAAAAAAAAGCAATGCAAACAAGGGCTTGTGTCTACTTAAGCTTTTTCTAAAGATAACTTTGAAGATGGGTTTTCTCAGCTTCTCACTTTATCCTCTCCAGACTTTTGTCCTTTACCTACTATTGCACAATATGAACAGGAATTCTCCAGACTCTAATATCTTAGGTTATTTTTCCTTTAAGCTTCTTTTATTCTCTTTTATAGTATTTTACACTCTTACCTCCTTTAAAAAAGATGATGTCTGTAGAGACTGACTGGTGCTTCTATGACTACAGAGTGATTGCCAATTACTCCACTGAGAAGGGCCCTCAGTGGAATGTGGGGGGGGGGGAGTGGGAAGAGGGGATATAAGAATATAACCAGATGGGAATATAACCAATCTGCATTATGGTCATATATTCAAGTTCTCAATGGAATAAAAAGTGTGTAAAATTAAAGGCCCCCCCAGGCCAAATGTCCTTTCATTTTTTTTCCCCTTAAATTTCCCTTAAGACTGGGATTGGCCTTCGGGAGGATAGTGCAATGAATTTCTAACTTCTTAAATCTGGAGACCAAAGGACTGGAAAATTTTATGTATTAGTAGGTAACAAAAACTAGGAATTAATAAATGGTAATACCAGAACTGGAGAACTGGATATAGAAGGAACCCCAGGCCTTGCTTTCCAGCTAGTCTTGCTGAATTGATAAGCTCAATTCAATGAATGAGCTTACCACATTGTTTTGACAAATAAGGTGGAAAGTGAGTGACGAAGACACTTGATGTAGACTTCTGACCTCAATATACATTCACACGCATGTATCTGCACACACACACACACACACACACACACACACACACACACACACACACACACACACATAGATGAGCACCAGAAACATGCCAGAAAAGTTGCATTCAGTTCATATGTTGAAAACAGATATATATATTTCGTAGCTTCTGTCTTTTTTGTCTTCTGGCGTTTGTGATACCCACTCTTGTGCATGCACCATGGTCTAATGTCTACTCAACTCCTTTGCAAGTCAGTCCCCATGTTCATCTCTCTCTCTCTCTCGCACTCTCTCTCTCTATCTC
>PVHP010029403.1:0-22412 GCA_004024765.1 Zapus hudsonius
TAAAATTAAGTCCACAGAGAAGTTTGCAGGAGCCAGTGGAGAGAGAGCGTGAGGTTTACCGTGCAGGGGTGAGCCAGAAGGGCTGCTGGACAGACCAGGAACAGGGCTACAGCGGCCGCCTTGCTTAGACGTCAGCTCTTGCTCAATCTCTTCCAGCCCAGCACTTTTCTGGAAACGGCTCATTCGGTTCACTACCCGAGGTGACATATGTGTGCGAACACAAGGCTGGCCACCATAAGGGTTGATGGGAAAAACATGGGAAGTACCCCGGAGGGTACTGACCACCACCCAGCGACAGTCATGGCTGAAGCAGATGTCCTGGACCTAGAAATGAGATGAAAGAAACAAAAAGAGCTGAAACCATTTGGATTTGCCAAAGGGTATGAACAGGATAGAAATATGAATAGGAATGGTTGCTTTAGTATCAAATTTAACTAAGAAAAATTTCTAAATTTTGAAGTGTTATTTTACAACTAAGGGCTACACAATCAATGTCCATCAAAACTGCATGCCAGGGAATAGACAAAATTCAGAGCAGAGGACTGTGCTCCTCCATCTTAGAGTACAGTTCCCAAATGGGATCCACATGGTTCCATCTAGTGACCTACACAACATGAGTAAGGCTTTCCAAGAAGCACAGAAAAATCCAAGTTTTTAAGTATACTATATGACAGTCGATGTTGTTAATTCAATCACTCACTAGGAATGGAGAGCTATATTGATGGTTACTGTCCCAACAGGAGGCACAGGGAGGCTCTGTATGAAAACAAAAAGGCAGGGCTGGGCGTGATGGCCCACACCTTTAATCCTAGCACTCAGGAGAAAGAGGTAGGAGGATAACTGTGAGTTCAACTGAGACTACATAGTGACTACATATCCCAGGTCAGCGTGGGCTAGATTGAGACCCTACCTCAAAAAAAAAAAAAAAAAAAAAAAAACAAACAAAACAAAGCCGGGCGTGGCAGCACACGCCTTTAATCCCTGCACTAGGGAGGCAAAGGTAGGAGGACTGCCATGAGTTCAAGGCTACCCTGAGACTACATAGTGATTCCAGGTCAGCCTGGGCTAGAGTGAGACCCTACACCTCGAAAAACACACACACACACACACACAAAAAAAAAAAAACACACACACACACACACACACACACATAAAAAACCACCTGACCAAAAGCAGCTGATGGGAGTAAATGTTTTTTTTTATTTTGGCTTATAGTCGTCTTGAGGGAGAGAAAACCTGCATGAGCAAAGGCTGGACATCAGCTCTACCACAGCACGTGGAACAATGCAGCATGAGAATGAACTGAACTCTGGCAAGGGGAAACTGGCTATAACACCTCTATGATGGACCCCAACAACACACTTCCTCCAAGTCTCCACCTACCAAAACTGCCATCAGCTGGGGATCAGGCATTCAGAACATACAACTTTATAGGGGACACCTAATTCAAACCACCACAGCAACTATACCCAAATTCCTTCCTACTTTCAGATTTAGGAAACAAACATATTTCTCTCTTTGTTTTACTTTGTTTTGATTTTCAAGGTAGGGTCTCACTCTAGCCTAGGCTGACCTGGAATTCACTATGTAGTTTCAGGCTGGCCTCGAACTCATAGCAATCCTCCTCCCTCTGCCTCCCAAGTGCTGGGATTAAAGGTGTACGCCACCACATCCAGCTATTTCAATTTTTTTTGAACTTTTATTTATTTGCAAATAGAGAGAGAGAGAGAGAGAGAGAGAGAGAGAGAGACAAAGAGAAGACAGACAGGGACTCAGTCATTGCAAATGAACTACACATACATGCGCCACTTTGTGCATTTGGCTCCACACCGGAACTAAGAACTAGAACTTAGGTCCTTAGGCATTGTAGGTAAGCAACTTAATTGCTAAACCATCTCTCCAGCACCAAACATATTTCTTTTCTTTTTGTTTTTTCAGATTTAGGAAACAAACATATTTCTCTCTTTGTTTTACTTTGTTTTGATTTTCAAGATAGGGTCTCACTCTAGCCCAGGCTGACCTGGAATTCACTATGTAGTCTCAGGGTAGCCTTGAACTCATGGCAGTCCTCCTACCTTTGCCTCCCTAGTGCAGGGATTAAAGGCGTGTGCCACCACGTATACGTGTAGCAATGATCTGTCAGACAAAAGCAAGTGGAGGTAGCAGGATTCTGGAAATGTATCACATTTTTTTTCCGAGGTAGGGTCTCGCTCTAGTCCAGGCTGACCTGGAATTCACTATGTAGTCTCAGGGTGGCCTTGAACTCACAATCCTCCTACCTCTGTCTCCTGAGTTCTGGGATTAAAGGCGTGCACCACCACACCCAGCTGTATCACATTTCTTGATCAAAGAAATCAATACCATGATGCTGTATTCTCTTTTAATATTTTTTTCATTTTTATTTATTCATTTTCAAGCAGAGAGATACAGAGAAAGAGAGAGAGAGAGAGAGAGAGAGAGAGGAGAGAGAGAGAGAGGGTGAGCACCAGGGCCACCACCTTGTGGGTCCTGGGGAATTGAACCCAGAGCCTTAGGCACTGGAGGCAAGTGCCTTAACTGCTGAGCCATCTCCCCAGCCCTCTTTTAATATTTTTAAACTTCTTTTTATTAATTTGCAAGGAGAGAGAAACAGAGAGTCAGAGAGAGAATGGGCGTGCCAGGCCACCTAGCGCTGCAAACAAACTCCAGACACATGTGCCCCTTTTGTGCATCTGGCTTTATGTGGGTACTGGGGAATCGAACTCGGGTCATTAGGTTTTGCAGGCAAGTGCCTAAACCGCAACCCCCGATGTTGCATTCTTCAACTTACTGCCTTGAACTCTAAAACAATAATGTCCAAGAACTGGCATTATAAAGCACTAAGGGTTGGGACACAAAAGTCAGAGTAGCACACACCTGCAATGCCAGCACTACAGATGCTGGGGCAGGAGCTGGGGCCACAGAGGGAGGTCCTCTCTCAAAACCACTCTGTCTCCAACAAAAGTCACAGCATGGAGCAACCACTTCCAAGACCAGCAGCTCACTTCTAGTGTCATGATAAAAATAAAACCAGAGTTTAAAACCACTGTTAAGTGTGCTTTTCTTCTGTTGCCTAAAATAAACCTAATGATTCAATCAACAGCTATCCCTTCACCCAAAGGAAGGAGAAGACAGGAGGAGGAAGGGAGGGAGGAAAGGAGGCCAAGAATACCAAACTTTTAGTTGCCTATGAAAATGTTAATAAAAATAATAAAAAAAAAACAGCCATCCAACAATAATTAACCTAAAAAAAATAATTAACCTGAAAGGTCCAAGCCATCAGATGAGGTTTAATAAAAACATGCAGAAATATTAAATGAAAAATATTTGCATAAGAACTAAAATATAAGTCCTAGAAAGACTATCACCCACATATTTACATTCTTATCTTTCAGAATCAGTAAACACACCTTTTATTTAAACAGCAGTATTGGAGCTGGAGAGATAGCTCAGTGGTTAAAGGCACTTGCCTGCAAAGCCTGATGAACCCAGGTTTAATTTCCCAGTGCCCACATAAAACCAGATGCACAAAGTGATGTTCTTTTGCAGAGCCCTGCACATCCATTTTCTCTAAATGCATGCATGCATGCATGCATACATACATACATACATACATATGCATACTAACTAAAACAGGCGATATCTGTGAACTATTATAACCTGGTTAATGGCAATAAAAGCTTGCTTGAGAAGAAACCTGGAATGCCTTAAAAATGGAGGGAAAGGGTAGCCTACACAGATCCTTTTATCAACTCTTTCCATTTTCTCCAATTTGCTAACTAAGATGTTTTACACATGTTCACATTTCAGAAAACGTTAAGTGTGCTGAAATACCCAGTCCATTCCTACATGGAAATACAGGCGACTTAAAGCAGAAAGAAGGGGAGAATGACAGTTAAGACCCCATATCTCTGCTCCTCCTTTATCCTTTTAAAGGAATAGGGGAGAATGAAATTCAACCATAAATCTGGTATCTGGCAAAACACCACACAACTTGCTTTCCACAACGTACGCATGAAGTGTAGTGGCCCGAGAACATTTTGGTGAAGACCAAATGAGTTAATCTATGTAGAACAGAACCTGGCATGTTTTCCATGGTGTCATGTAAGCTAATGTTATGTCAGTAAAGTGGATGAATCACAAAATTCAAAACATTCTTCACAACTAAAATCAGTCCTATGAGAAACTAATTTTGTCAGTTACTTTTTTTGATTCTGTATCTAATGGAATATATGCATACCAATGATGAAAAACAGAGGAAAAGGAGACAAAATAAGCAGCTGAAAAACATAGAAGAACAGTCAAAGATCAGATGTTCTAAAGGGAAGACAATTATAAGATGGGCAAAGTTCAAGATCTGAATTCAAGCTCTCACATTATTGAGTTGGAAATATGAATAACCCACAAGGATGTTAAAATAGTAATCTATTGAAAAACTACCCATCATAGAAAGTAGTAGAGGACAGAACGCCAATAATTATGAGATTTCTTTACTGTTATGAATATATTTCCCTTTAAAAAAGAAATGAAATCACACAGTATACATTCTCGAACAAAAAATGTAATCCAATCAAATTATTAACAGAAACATGAAGGCTCTGAACATGGTAATTTTTTTAAAATATTTTATTTATCCACTTTCAAGCAGAGATACAGAGAGAGAAAGAGAGAGAGAGAGAACCAGGGCCACCACCTTGTGGGTCTGGCTTATGTGGGTCCTGGGGAATTGAACCCAGGGCCTTAGGCACTGGAGGCAAATGCCTTAACCGCTGAGCCATCTCTCCAACCCTGAACATGGTAATTAAATAACACATTAGTAAGTAACACACAGGTCACAGAAAAGGCCTCAAAAAGAATAACAAAATACATAGAACCAAACAAAAAAGGAACTGTAACATCAAAATACGTGATCTAGGGCCAGGGAATATAGTCACTGGAACAGGAAATTCTTTTCTCTCCTACAGGGCTCAATAGCAGAGGGACATGTGAATATCTAGGGCTTGGGTAAGGCCCCCTCACCACAGCTTAATGGGGACTCGGCTTCTTTCCCATGTGAACCTTGTTTCCTCATGATGGGAGGCCTTTTCTATCTTTCCTTCTTTTTCTTGTTTGGATGGCCAGCACAGATTTTATGTGGCTAAAACCTCCTCACATGTAAACCAGGCGTGGTGGCGCATGCCTTTAATCCCAGCACTCGGGAGGCAGAGGTAGTAGCATTACCATGAGTTCAAGGCCACCCTGAGATAGTGAATTCCAGGTCATCCTGGGCTAGAGTGAGACCCTACCTCAAAAAAAAAAAAAAAAAAAAGGGCTGGAGAGATGGCTCAGCGGTTAAGGCACTTGCCTCTAGTGCCTAAGGCCCCTGGTTCAATTCCCCAGGTCCCACATAAGCCAGACCCACAAGGTGGTGGCCCTCGTGTTCTCTCTCTCTCTCTCTCTCTCTCTCTCTCTCTCTCTCTCTCTCTGCTTGAAAATGAATAAATAAAAATATTTTTTAAAAAGTAAGAAAAAAACCTCCTCACATGCTCTCTCCACACTAGTGTCTGGAGATCTCTGTAACTTCTCATTTCCTTTTAAATAAAGTCTCCCACTATACTTTATCTTCTGGTGGTCTATAATTTTAATTCTTTAAATTTATAGAACAAGAATATGGGTACTCTTTGAGTTTTGAGGTATATTAAAATTAGCTGGGAACTCCAACTTTCTGGAACTCTAGTTCCCCATTACATTTATGGTGCACTGGCTGGGAAATCTTCAGGACTTTTAATCCTATGCTCTAGGGAAGGAATTTCCTGTTCGACTGACTATATTCCCTGGCCCAGGTGAACAGAGACAATTGGTTGGTCAATCCTTGACCAATCAGTTTCAGGATTAGGTTTAAACTCTAGTTAGAGACGCCCCCCACTCAAGGGGATGGGGTCAGGCATGAGATGTGGAACCTGCCTAAAAGTTCAAGTTTAAGGACACTCCTGGTTACCTTTGGAGGTCCAAGTCACTCTAACCTGTCATTGTCCCCACTATGAAGAAGTAACCCTAGCTGTGTTAGGGTATTGGGGCGTGAAATTCTTCATGGAAAAAAATCACCAGAAAAAAAAGTACATACATGCTTCTAAGAAAAATCAAACAAGACTCGTTCCCATCCTGCAGGCAGGGTAAAGCTCTGACTGGAGAGGGGTTAAAGACATTGTGTGAGGTCTCTCTCCTAAACTCCCACAACAAAGCCTGCTCTCAAAAGTAAAATGGTGCCCCCCCCCCGCAACAACATATAAAGAAAAAAAATAGCTACCTCTCATATAATCCATAACCTCCTATCCCATGGACTGATCCAGAAAGCCCACTGAGGAGAGCCCCCAGTGGGTTAGGGACAAGGAGAAGGGAAATGGGATTCAATTCAAAAGAATTGCTCATACCATGTATCTAATTATTGACAATAAATATGGGGGGAGTAAAACAATCAGGAGTGGCTATATACCCATGCAACCCCATCATTTGGGAGGTGGAGGTAGGAGGATCAAGAGTTTGAAGCTAGCCTGGACTCCATGAGACATTGTCTCAAAAATAAAAATAACAACAAAAGTTCTTATAATACTAAACTGTAAGTAAAGTCTTGGCTATCTATGCCAGAGAGATGTAAACCTTATTCATGCCACATATATATTATATAATAAACAAAACCTCTAAGGAGCCAGCACAGAATTCCATGAGGAACATAGAAAGTAAGAATTAATGGCTGCTGAAATCTTAGAGATGTTATCTCAGTACAACATCGCCACCTGCCTGACGCAACAACCAAGTACACTTTCTTTTTTGGAAGGAGAATGAGTATTACAAGCTACTTACTATATATATCCTAATCATAACCGAAAAGCCCAGGGACAATCCAGAACTACTTTGGGATGGATAACCTTCTGGATGAACAAGGTAGGAAAGCCCCAATGGAATCTCTGACTCAAAGAGAAACGGGATATTCCAAAGTGCATTCAGCCTGGCATCTAGACTTTCACACCTGCATTTATCTCTACTCCACTGCCTGAAGCAATGCCCCTGGCTCAACAGACCCTGATTCACAGAGCTACTTTTCAATATCATGACTGCCTCACAAATCAGGCTCAGCTAAAATAGAATATGATGGTGCTCAGTCGGGCGTGGTGGTGCACGCCTTTAATCCCAGCACTCAGGAGGCAGAGAGGTAGGAGGATCACCGTGAGTTCGAGGTCACCCTGAGACTACAGAGTGAATTCCAGGTCAGCTCAGAGCTAGAGCGAGACCCTACCTCGAAAAACAAAACAAAACAAAAATATATATGATGGTGCTCACTGGGCCATTAGAGCTGTGTAATGCCAGCAACTCAACTGAAGTAAGCAGCAAGCAGCCCAGGGAATGGAAGCCATCACCCCTACTTTAATCACATGTATGGAGGGGGCAGACACAGATGAGGATGTGAAGAGAGCTCAGAAAGAGATGGAGTGATGTGCTGTGCTCACAAGTCTAGAGATCCGGACAGCCACCGGGCTGGAAAAAGCAGAGCATAGACTCTCTCTGAGGGCCTATAGAGTACCTTGATTTTAGACTTACATGAGAATACATTTCTAATACTTGTAAGTTCTCAAGTTCATGCCAATTTTTTTGTTCTGTGTGTATGTATATGCATCTGTATGTACTTCTATATGATGTACGTATGAGTGGACATGCACGTGCCAGGGTGTGCATGTGGAGTTCAGGGACAATCTCAGGGTGTGATAGGTCCTTGTCTTCCACCTAGTTAGGGTTTGGCTTGTTGTGTGCCCTGAGGAAGCCAGGCCCACAAGCTACAGAATTCTCCTGCTTCTACCTCTTACTGCCATAGTCACATTAGGATTGTAGACACGTACTCCACTGGGCCCAGCTTCACGTGGGTTCTGGGGCTCTAACTCTGGTCATCAGACTTGTGCAACAAGTGCTTTTAATACAGGGCCACAGCTCCAGCCCTCATGATCCTTTTTTATTGTAACCATAAGAAAGTAATATTAAGAATAATGTAAATTTTATGTTGTATATAATCTATTCAGGATTAAGTTGGCTGGATTCTAGAGTCAATTTATATTAAGATTTGATGGGGGGAAGAAAGGGAAAAAAAAAGATTGGATGAAAATGCCAAACAATATCATTTTACATTCCCAATAGCAATACTTTTCAACTGCTGTCAAAAGGAATCATGAAAAGATGACATCTTGTTATCTTTTGTTTCTCTAATGGTTTCTTTCAAAGAACAAATGTGTTTCATTGGGATGAGCTATAACTTGTAAATTTCATGATTTAATGGATTTTTGTTATTAGTGTTTTTTTAAATTTGTGTCCAAAGTAAATGGGTTTCTTTTAAGTTCCTTATAAAAGCTTTATAGTTGTTGGTTATACACTTGTCTAACATCTAACTTGGGTTAATATGCTGAAAATTCTAAGTTTACAATGCACTGTCAAAGGTCAATAGCCTATAAAGCCAGCAAAGTGTGAAAAGTCCCTACTGATTAATGAAAACCTTTTTTTGTTTGTTTGTTTTTTGTTTTTCAAGGTAGGGTCTCATTCTAGCCCAGGCTGACCTGGAATTTACTCTGTAGTCTCAGGGTGGCCTCAAACTCCTCCTCCTATCTCTGCTTCACAATTGATGGGACTAAAGGTGGGAGCCACCACGCCAGGCAAAATTGTTTTTTGGTTTTTTTTTTTTGAAGGAAAGAAAATTTTATTACAGTACAAGGGTCAGGATGGCTGGGGAAGTGTAGATGTAGTTGGTAATCACTGCTGTGATCAGCATCTTATTCCCATTCCAATAGCCATGAATGTGCCAAAGGTGCCTCCACTCTGCATCATGGTTTTCCCAATTCCGCCCATCAGCTCCCGACCCTGTATTCCAATCCTGAGGCAGGAGAAGGTGCCGAAGAGCGCACCGGCCGACATGCCCACGGTGCACCCCATCACGAAGCCCATCTTCACGCAGTCGAAGCAGCTGGGCTGGGACTGCCCTTAGGGACCCACAGCCACCGGCATCTCGCTCCCGGCCTCGGTCGCTCAGCTCCATGTCTCTCACGGAAAGCGGGGCGGAGAGCGCTCCTGTTTTTTTTTTTTTTTTTTTTTTTTTTTTTGAGACAGGGCCTAGCCCTGGCTGCCTGAAACTCACTATCTAGACCAGGCTAGCATCACACCTGAAGTGATCCTCTTGCCTCTGCCTCCTGAATGCCGGGAATGCACCACCATTCCCAGCTTGCTGTCAGGTAGATAAACAACCCCCCCCCCTTCTACATGGTTCTTACTCTTGAAGAAATTTTGCCCACTGTAAGTAATATGTATTTTCAAATGAATTTTAAATTTGGCTTGTTAATTTCTATAAGAAAAAAAATCCAGGCTATTGGTAGGGATTATACCTACAGGTATAAATCTACAGGTAACTTTTTTAGAAAATGGACATTGTAGTGATATTATGTATTCAAACAGAAGAAAACAGTTCCACACCCCATATATTGAGGCCTTTATTTACTTTTGGCAATGTTTCCTAGTTTTCAGCATATGGGTAATGTGTTTTTATGCTTTCAAATACATTAAGCTATAAAACGAAATGTTGCTATGTATTAGTACAGCTGTGGGGGGGTGCTTTGACCATAAGGGCAATTGAACCCAGAGCCCTCTCAAACTAAACAAGAGCATGATCCCAGCTTTCTTTTGTTGGCTTTTGTTTTTGTGTTGACTTTTTTGTTCTCCAATTTTAAGAAAGGATCTCAAAAGTTGCCCAGATTGACCTGGAACTCACCCTGTAGCTGAGGCAGCCTTGAATTTGCTATCAACCTGCCTCAGCCTCCCAAAATATTGGGATTACAGCACTATGCCACCAAGCCTGGCTGGACTTTTTAATATACTGATCATTATTTTGTAACACAATGAAAACCTTTAAACCTAGTTATTTTGTCTAAGACCTTCTAGAACTCTGGAATTTTCTTTCATTGCAGTTCTCAGTCCTCAGCCTCTAGGACCTTAGCAAGGTACTACACACCTTTAATTCCAGCAGAGATTAGCCTAAAGCTGCATCATGAATTCCAGGTCAGCCTGGCCAGAGCCAGACCCTACCTCCAATAAACAATACAAAAAGACAGGAGCCTGGCAAGGTGGCACACAGGTCTTTAATCCCAGCACTAGGAGGCAGAGGTAAGAGGAACGCTGTGAGTTTCAGGCCAGCCTGAGCTACAGAATGAGTTCCAGGTTAGCCTGGGCTAGAGTGAGACTGGGGGCGGGGGGTGATGATTTGTGACCTTGGTCTCCCAGTACCTCATTAACTAGGAGACCTCCAAGCCCAGCCTGGATTCCCCATTTCTATACTGGACTAGAAACACCTTCAAGGCAGTAAGCTGGAGTGACTGTACGCCCCTTAGTTGTTTCTCGTCTCTCAGGAATCATAATTCATCTAAGATTAATTGCAACTATGGATAAAAACATAATTTAATGTTCATTTCAGACAGGAAGGTCGCTCTGCACCAAAGTGGACTATTTATTTAGGATTCAGTATGGCGAGTGCTTCGCTAGGCATTTGGCATTTCCTCCATAGCACCTATTAAACTAGGTACAGAGCCCATTTTACAGACAAGTAACCTCAAGTTTATACTTGGTTATGTAATTATCAACCAACATCCAAGTCCACAAGGAAGCAGGGGAAACAGGAAAGCAGAATGCTTGATAATGTTTAGGGGTGCTTTTTTTTTTTTTTGGTTTTTCGAGGTAGGGTCTCCCTCTAGCCCAGCACTCAGGAGGCAGAGGTAGGAGGATTGCCATGAGTTCAAGCCCACCCTGAGACTACATAGTGAATTCCAGGTCAGCCTGGACTAGACCGAGACCCTACCTCAAAAAACCAAAAAAATAAAAAATAAAAAGAAATAATGAACAGGATCTAGGCTGTATTTATACTAAAAGAATTGGGGGGGAGGGTTCAAGGTAGGTTCTTGATCTAGTCCAGGCTGACCTGGAATTCACTATGTAGTTCCAGGTTGGCCTTGAACTCACAGCAATCCTCCTACCTTTTCCTCCCAAGTGCTGGGATTAAAGGTGTGCCACAATGGCTGGCTTCAAATTTATTTTTATTTCAAATGACAAATAGAATTAAATAGTATTAAATCATAGGATTAATTTGCATTCAGAATTAAAGATACTGATCATATTATTTTATAGGACGGGTTTAGTATTATATTGTTAACAGCTACCTAATATACAGATACTTCCAACATAAAATTGCTACTTACCAAAATCAGTAAGCTAAGTACAAAAATAACCTGGGTCCATCTCAGTAAGATATTATGAAAGTTTACTAACAAAATATTTGTAAGGCTTATACTAACTGTCGAAACAGGGACCATTTTTCTTACTGCATATGTGCTTTTTGAGGAAAATTACTGTCAGATGCAGAGGATGTCCCATGTCAAAGACCACAAACAACTTAATTCAACATAATTAGATCCATATACTTCATTTTTTCCTTTCCCTGATTAAAGTACCCTCAGACTTCTAGGAAAATTTCAGAATAATATGATTTTGTTGTACACAAAGATGGCTAGATAAATCATGTGCCATGCAGATTTCATGACTGGTGCTAAATTTTATCAGTTTAAAATATTTTCAGTAAGATCTGAAAATGATTAATTTTATGGTCACCAACTGAGGTTCTTAGATCTTAATGCTTTGTATTTAGAAATTCCAAATTACAAGATGAATCAGAGAACACAATCATTTAAATATTTTATTGGTTTGCCAACCTTATAAATAGGCATACCTGTGGCAATACTAAACATTTGTAGAAAGAATATGTGAGGCACTGTCCTTATAAACAGAGATATCAAGAACCTTAAGCAAGGTTTGTATTTCTCCACTGAACCCCTAAATAAATTTAATAGTAAATAGCAAATAAAAGAAAATATAGATATCAAAAATAATTGTTAGCTAGACGTGGTGGTTCATGCCTTTAATCCCAGCACATGGGAGGCAGAGGTAGGAGGATCACCATGAGTTCAAGGTCACCCTAAGACTACATAGTGAATTCCAGGTCAGCCTGGGCTAGAGCGAGACTTCTACCTTGAAAAAAAATTGTTATATGGTTAAAACATTCAAATTCTAAAAGATTATAGATATGATAGCCGATATCAATAGAACAAACAGGGATTTAAAAAACAAAGGAACGAAATGTGGGACAAGAGAGATGGCTTAGTAGTTAAGGCATTTGCCTGCAAAGCAGAAGGACCTGAGTTCTATTCCTCAGGACCCATGTAAGGCCAGATGCACAGGTAGCACATGTGTCTGCAATTTGTGTGTAGTGGCTGGAAGCCCTGGCCCACCCATTCTCTCTGTCTACCTCTCTCTCTCTCCCTCTCTCTATCTCTCTTTCTCTTGCTCTTCTCTCTCTTTTCTCAAATAAATAAAATTTTAAAAAGAACTGAAGTGTGTCCAGCACCATATTAAATTATGAAATTATTACATAAAATGATCATCTAGGTTAAAACTGCCATACAAAACAAACAAAGAAAGGTCACTAAATTGGGTATCAAGTAATTTAGTTGTATACTAAAGAAAGTTATTGGTCAAAGCTGTAATACTTTGAATACTAAAACAAATGGTTGATCAACAAATATAAGCCTGTTAAAGAAGTAAGAATGATAATATGAAAATTATATAATGGTACCCTTACCAAATGTTTAGTAAAGTTACAAATGGAAAACTCCTAATACCCAGAGACAAAAACAGAAGGATAGATAGCCTGGACTACATTGGGAGAGCTTGTCTCAAAAACAATACAACCAAAGTTAGAAATTAAAGCTACAAGCAACTTCACAGGATGAAATGAGAATTACAGCACCTCTGTGACATTCTTGCCAAGATGGGTGACCTAATCTAATCATGAAGAATACCAGACAAAACACTGAGGCACGCACCATATTATACCAGAACTATGCTGTAATATGTAAATGTGTGGAAATCATAAATAGCAATGAATGATGAACTGTTACAGGATGAAGAAGACTTTGAAATATAACAACTATTTTTCCCAAGTTAGATCTTTTTGCTAGCTATTGCGACAGTTAAATGGTAGAAATTTTAAGCTATTTTATTGGTATTTTAATGGCTCTATGGTGGTTATGTAGAATAGTGTTTTCATTTGTGGTGAGTACTTGACCCTGCTAACCAACTGGCACATGAAATGTCCCAAGTTTTTTCCCCAGCCCATAATTTTTTTTTTTAAGTTTAAGGACAAAAGTCTTTGATACAAGAATCAATTCTTGATACAAGAATCAATAAGGTACAACTTGGGCTGGAGAGATGGCTCAGCGGTTAAGGCACTTGCCTCTAGTGCCTAAGGCCCTGGGTTCAATTCCCCAGGACCCATATATGCCAGACCCACAAGGTGGTGGCCCTGGTGTTCTCTCTCTCTCTCTCTCTCTCTCTCTCTCTCTCTCTCTCTCTCTCTCTCTCTCTCTCTCTCTCTCTCTCTGCTTGAAAATGAATAAATAAAATATTTAAAAAAAATAAGGTACAACTTAACTTCAAAAAAAATCCCACTAATTACTGTGGCAGGTGAGTAGACAACAACTAAAAAGAAATAAATAGTAAGGACTATAATGGAGCAAACTGCATGGATGACAGAGGGGATTACATAGAGCTCACTTTTAAAAAATAAAATGCAGCCGGGGAGGCAGAGGAAGGAGGCCACCCTGAGTGAACATAGTGAGTTCCAGGTCAGCCTGGGCTAGAGTAAAGCCCTACCTTGAAAAACAAAAACAAAAATAAATAAGTAAATAAAATAAAATAAAATGAGCTGGCCATGGTGGTGTACACCTGTAATCCCGGTAGTTGGAAGGATGAGGAGCTCAAGGTCATCCTCACCAAAACCGGGAAAGTAAGGCCAGACTGAGTTACATGAAACCCAATCTCAAAAACTAAATAAATTTAAATTAAAAGTAGTGAATTAGCCGGGCATGGTGGTGCACGCCTTTAATCCCAGCACTCAGGAGGCAAAGGTAGGAGGATTGCTGTGAGTTCAAGGCTACCCTGAGACTACATAGTGAAGTCCAGGTCAGCCTGGGCTAGAGTGAGACCCTTCCTCGAAAAATCAAAAAAAAAAAAAAAAGTAGTGAATAATTTTTAAAACAAAGAAGAAAATGAAAATAAAATATATTGGCAGAATTTTACCTACTACTTGGAAAGCAAATGATTATATAAAATGGAGTCAAATAAAGACAAAGAAAGAAGACATCACTTAAAAATAAAAGGTTATAGTAACAATACCTTTATATACCTTTTATAGTTCCCAGCCAATGTAATCAGAGAAAAATAAAAACTAAAAAACTTAAAAATTCTTAAGCTTTTCAGAAAATATAGTCTACAAGTCAAGTTCACTGAAAATTTATTTTACAGGAGAATCCAAGTAAAGCAAGAATTGGTACAAAACAATTCAGAGTCTTGTCATACTACAACAATCACTTTTTTGCCCCTGACACAGCATCTTATCGGGCTGGTCTGGATTTCATTATGTAGCCCAAACTGGCCTTGCATTTACAGTCCTTCTGCATGGCCCTTCCAAGGGCTGAGATTACAGGCAGATGCCACCAGGCTAAAACACTGAAATTCCAATATGCAAAAGTTCTAATATTAGGATGTCAGAGCTGGGCATGGTGGCGCACGCCTTTAATCCCAGCACTTGGAAGGCAGAGGTAGGATGGCTATGAGTTCAAGGCCACCCTGAGACTACATAGTGAATTTCAGGTCAGACTGGACTAGAGCGAGACCCCTACCTCGAAAAACAAAACAAAACAAAAAGATGTCAGTTCTGACTTTGTAAAGATATCATTTCAGCTGACATGGTAGCATGGGCCGTGGTGCCAGTATCTGGGAGCTAACGAAAGGAAGACTGCTGTGACTTCAAGGCCAGCCTGGGTGGCTATGTAGTAATTACCAGGCCAGACAAGTCTACCAACAAAAAATAAAAATGGGCAGGGGATTTACTTAGTAGGTAGAGTGCTTGCCTACCATAATCCCAGTACTCAGAAGGTGAAGGGCATCAGAAATTCAAGGCAATCCTCAACTAGTCAGTTTGATGAGACCCTGCCTCAAAAAAAAAAAAAAAACATACACACGTGCGCGCGCACACACACACACACACACACACACACACACACACACACACACTCACAAGCACACTCAGACTCTAAGAAAAACAAAATTTCCAGTCCTGTTTGCAGGGTTGGTCAATTTACATGACAAAACACATCCAACATGGATGAGTTCACACCACCAATATACCAGTAAATGTAATGATCACGAGTGACACACATAAAACCTGCTTGACACTGAGGATTGCTTCCAGTAAATCTATCTGCACATTTCATCAGAAAACTTATTTTTGCATATGTGTGAATGAGTGTGTTTGTAAGCATATGTGTATGCATGTATGTAAATGGAATCAAAATATGTGGTGAAAATTCTAGAGAGACAAAGATCCATTGAATGACAAGGATGTTCTTTGGATCAAGAAATGGTATTAAGATGGTGGGAGCAGGGTAAACTGATCTACTGATTTATTAAAATTTGTGGCATTTTTTAATAATAAAGTATTTATCGCTTATATATTTGGTCAAAACAAGATATTTGTTTTATTTTAATAATATCTTATCTCAGAGAAGAGTATTTTTGCCTGAACAATAAATCTTCAAGTTGATGTAAAATAGCCAACTAGATTGGATGCCATAACACAAAGAGAAATTCCCTTCTGGAAAATATACAACTTACTTTGGCTTCGGTTTCTCCCCTGTGAAGTGTATACAGATGATGGACAGCACTTTGTGATGAGGACCAAGGATGAGTCAGAATTTGGAACACATGAAAGTCATGGCCAAGGGTGTCTGTTGTGACTAAAAGCATTCCTAGAAGATAAAAAGCAAGAGGCGAAAATAAAAATGATTATGTATGCGGATATTTCCAAAAGAACTCATAATATTTTTAAATATTATGAAAGGGGAAAAGGGCACAAGTCTGAAAATAAAAAAATTAAAACGAAATACATTCTTCCTACGAACATCACACTAGTGCCACAGCTAACAGAGGGCAACTCCAGAGCTGGGTGGACTGATATTTACAGAAAGAAAGGTCTAAACTCCAGAGTTCATGAGAACTGTCAAGACAGCGACTGTGAAAATGATGTCCTCTATGGAATGAAAATGCACTCCCTCACCTTCTGCAGTTGCTCTAAGCTAGAATTCCCACTTCCAATAGACAGCAGAACTTCCTGCTGCTCAATAATGTGGACTCACTGACCAGCCTTTCCACAGCCCTGCTTCCCGTTGCTCTGCAGCCTCTCGTAGCTATCACCACACTACTGTGGACCTCAGATTGCTCACGAGATCGTGTGGCACTTGTGTTTCTGTGCCTGGCTTGCTTCAAGGGACCTCTAGTTGTTTCCTTGATATCATAAATGAATAGATTTCATAGTATTGTATTCCATAATATGCAAGTGCCATAATAACACTTCAATCACGAGGATCACATCCATTTGGTAAAAAATAAATAAATAAGTAAAATATTTTTGAAGGGAGGGAGGGAGGGCAGAATGCAAACTATAGGTCCACCCAGGCTGTATGCATCAATGAGCTCACAATTCACTCCCAGAGCAAGTGTCTGGGCCCTGTAGGACATGTTTGTGGAGTGTCTGAAGCGGTCAAGGGGGCCTGGGCAGAGGAATGTGTTCTCAGGGACAGGCAGCCTGAGTAGGATCACCCAGACATCTTTTGTTTTGTTTTGTTTTTCGAGGTAGGGTCTCGCTCTAGCCCAGGCTGACCTGGAATTCACTTTGTCGTCTCAGGCTGGCCTCGAATTCACGGTGATCCTTCTACCTCTGCCTCCCGAGTGCTGGGATTTAAGGAGTGCGCCACCAAGCCCGGCTTTAAATAGTTTGGTTTTTTTTTTTGTTTTTTGAGACAGTCTCTCACTATATGTAGATAAGACTGCTATTAAACTCACAGCAATCCTCCTGCCTCAAACTCTCAAGTGCTAATATGAAAGGCATGGGTCACTGGCCAGCTTCTTACACACACACACACACACACACACACACACACACACACACACACACACACAATTTATTTGAGAGAGAGAAAGAGACAGAGAGAGAGAAAGACAGAGGCAGAGAGAATGGGCACACCAGGGCCTCTAGCAAACAAACTCCAAATGAATGTGCCATCTTGTGCATCTGGCTTTATGTGAGTACTGGGGAATCAAACCCAGTTCCTTAGGCTTTGCAGGCAAGCACCTTAACCACTGAGCCTTCAGTCCCAGCTTCTAGCTATTTTGATTAGTGCATATACAGTATATATTTTCCCTTCTGTTCATCTACCCATATTATATTTAAACTGTGCTCCCTTTTCAGGTAATAGAGAATTGGTGTCTCTCTTCTTTGTGCCAATCTAACTTTTAATTGGTGCTTCTACTTTAGATGCGTTTATTCTATTTATTAGCAAGGTAGGATTTACACTCACCGTGTTAGTCTATATTTATCTACTTGTCTCCTTGCTCTTCTGTTTTGGTTTTTGTTTTGTTTTGCTTGAGTAGGTGCTTTTTATATCTCATTACATGCTCTTTTTGCTAGTTTTTATTTTTAACTTTTTACTTTATGGATTTTGAGAAGTTATCTCTTTATGGTATAAATTGGTTGTTCCAGAGAGTATAATACCTGCTTGTGTGTGTGTGTTCCTTTATACTTTGTGTAGATTTTCAATTCTTTTCTTTAAAAAAACCCTCTATCTATTTGCAAGCAGAGAGAAATAGAGAGAGAGAGAGAGAGAGAGAGACAGAGAGACAGAGAGACAGAGACAGAGAGAGAGAGAGAGAAAGAGAAGATGGGCCTCGCATGCATCATTCTGTGCATCTGGCTTTATGTAGGCATTGGGGAATCAAACCAGGGTTGTTGGGCTTTGCAGGCAAGTGCCTCAACTGCTGAGCCATCTCTCCAGCCCCAATTTTTTTTTCTCTAGGAAGGAACGTTTACACTGCTTTCCAAAAAGTAAAATGTTATTAGTTAATTTTTAAAACTTTTCTTCTATTCTTTTGTTTTGTTTTGTTTTTCGAGGTAGGGTCTCGCTCTAGCTCAGGCTGACCTGGAATTCACTATGTAGTCTCAGGGTGGCCTTGAACTCATGGCAATCCTCCTACCTCTGCCTCCCCAGTGCTGGGATTTCTTTGTTGGTGCTGGGAGATGGTGCAGTCAAGACAGCATAAAGAGCTGAGTCAATGACCAGGCACAGAAGAATAGGACCAGGACCCCAGTGCTAGGAGGTGCAGACCACAGGATCCCTAGGGCTTGCTCATCAGGTCAGCAGTCTCACTGACTGGTGAACTTTAGGTTCAATGAGAGAGCCTGTCTCAAAAACTAAGACAGCAAGCTACTGAGGGAGGAAAACACCAAATATGGACATCTGGCCTCCATTCACTGGCACGCGTGTGTGTGTGTGTGTGTGTGTGTGTGTGTGTGTGTGTATACACCTTTTCATTGTTGAGATAAAAGACATAAAAATTTTTAGGATAAACAAGGTAGTCAGGCTGGAGAGATGGCTCAGTGGTTAAGGCACTTGCCTTCAGTGCCTAAGGCCCTGGGTTCAATTCCCCAGGACACACATAAGCCAGACCCACAAGGTGGTGGCCCTGGTTCTCTCTCTCTCTCTCTCTCTCTCTCTCTCTCTCTCTCTCTCTCTCTCTCTTTCTCTCTCTCTCTGCTTGAAAATGAATAAATAAAATATTTTTTTAAAAAAAAGGTAGTCTATGAAATGAAAGAATATATTTGATTTGAGCTTGCTGCTTCTTCAGCTAAGGTACAACTCTAGTTAGTATTAGGGTAAAATATCAGATGCCATTGTCCCTGGCTACTTCAGAGACAACACATTTTAAATGATGAAAAGTGTCAACCATTACAAATAATTTAACAACAGCTGATAATCTCTGAACATGTATTACCTTGCCTCCCACTAGGCACCTATGGTAATAAGGTCACAGACACAATTTACATTCTTTCCTGATTGTTACTCAAACAGTGATGGTTCAGGCACCTCCATAGACACTCTTCCCTTGAGTGGGAGGTGTCTAGCTAGAGCTAAAACCTAGGTGCTAAAACTAATTGGTCAGGTATAGACCAATCAGCTGTCTCTCTGATTTACCTGGGGGAACTTTTAAAAAGCTTGCCTAAAACAAAGGCCAGCCTCTCTTTTTCACTTGGCATCCTGGAAGAAGGACTTCTGAATCTCCAGGCCTTAGAAAGGTAAGGCCTTCCCCCACCCCAGCGTAATGGCTTGGGTGAGGGAAGGCTCCAGATTTTTCCCACATGAACCTTTTTCCTCATAATGGGAGCCCTCGGTTATCTTTTCTTCTTCTGTTTGTTTGGCTGAGTAGCACAGATTTTGCTAAAACCTCTCCCACGTTTTCTCTCCACACTGGTGGCTGGAGAACTCTGTAACTCCCCATGTTCACTTAAATAATAAAGTCTCCCACTATACCTTACTATCTTGTTGTCTATGACTTTAATTCTTTAACTTTGTAGACAAGAATTTGGGTACTCCTTAAATTTTGGGGTGCACTGGAATTTTAGCTGGGCATTATCTAAATTCTAATCCTCAGCATACCCAGTTACAAAACTAGGAATCTACTGTTGATCACAAATACTTTTTGTCTTTGTGGAAATTATTTTCCCCCTGGTTTCTGCTGAGTTGTAGTAAGTTTGAATAATTACAACACAACTTTCATCTGCTGATTCCACCTACTCAGAAGTAATTTTCTATACATGAAAGACAACAGAAAGGACATTCTTTTTTTTAAATATTTTATTTATTCATTTTCAAGCAGAGAGAGAGAGAGAGAGAGAGAGAGAGAGAGCGAGCGCCAGGACCACCACCTTGTGGGTCTGGCATATGTGGGTACTGGGGAATTGAACCCGGGGCCTTAGGCACTGGAGGCAAGTGCCTTAACCGCTGAGCCAGCTCTCCAGCCCCAGAAAGGACATTCTGACAGAAAAAAATAGATGAACTTCAATTTATAATAAAGTGCCGTCTAACACACAAATTATGTATCGCTAAATTTTTTTAGGTCACCAACATTTTATTTAGAGTGAACATTCAAATAGAAGACTTACCAAATCATGACCAGTATTGTTTTGCAAACAAAAGAAAATCTCAGCAGAGCACTTCTCAGCAAGCAGAACCAGCTGATATTAGGTAAAACCAGTTTAGAAAAACAGTCCTGGGCTGGAGAGATGGCTCAGGGGATAAGGCACTTGCCTCCAGTGCCTAAGTCCCTAGCTTCAATTCCCCAGTACCCACATAAGCCCGACCCACAAGGTGGTGGCCCTGGTACATTTTCTCTCTCTCTCTCTCTCTCTCTCTCTCTCTCTCTCTCTCTCTCTCTCTCTCTCTCTCTCTCTCTCTCTCTCTCCTTGAAAAATGAATAAATAAAAGATAAAAAAAAGAATCCCAGCCAAAAAAAACCAAAACAAAAACAGTCCTTAAAACATGTACCTCTGTCACATGTGTATTTCTTTACTGTGGTGAGTGCGTGCACAGGGTCATGGAGGTGAGTGCAGTCACTGTGTGTGGAGGTAGGTCAAGGACAACTTCAGGTGTCACTCCTCACCTTGAACCTTGTGGGAGGCAGGGGTCTCCTTCTCACTGGAGTGCTGGGATTACAGAAGCTAGCTTTATCCTGTCTCAAGTGTTATCTTTTTCCATGCAAATTCAGCTTCTGTGATCCACTAATGAGTACACTTTTCATAAAACATTTAAAATAACATAAAAAATTTAATAAGTAGAGAGCGAAGGAAGAAATAACTAGTGTACGACTACAGAATCATGTGCTTGCTTTTAATTTACAGTTTCCTCTTTAACACACATTCTGTTGGAG
Organism: Zapus hudsonius; assembly: GCA_004024765.1. Taxonomy (NCBI): domain Eukaryota; kingdom Metazoa; phylum Chordata; class Mammalia; order Rodentia; family Dipodidae; genus Zapus; species Zapus hudsonius. Next base: position 20,950 of record PVHP010029403.1, read on the forward strand.
AAACAGTAAGCTTCTTTTTTTTCTAGAAAACAAGTTAAAAAGCACATATACATAAAAGGAAAAACTCACACAGAGTAGACTGCGGCTTGAGAACTATTTATGCAGCATCAGAAGACTAAACCAGACTCCGGCCTGGCCATAAACTAAACCCACGCCCCAAATGAGGTGCCAAGCCACAAAAAGCATTTGCGTCATCTGGGAATACAAGGAAAAGAAGGACTTCTAATTATAGGGCCTGGAAGCGGAAGCCGAGAGTGATTAGCTGTTTAGGCGCTGCTGTATGTTTATCTGGAAGCTTCCTCTCCCTCACTCTCAGCCTCAAGTCTGATAGAGGAGCCTAGCGATGGAGGGTGGGGACTGAAGCTGCCGAGGAACACGGCGTCCTCCAAAACCTGAGGGAGCTGGAGGATGACCATTAAGGCTGTTGTGGCCTCATAGGAACAGAAGTCTTTTCAACTGGGCGTCAGCTGGTTAGACCAAAGAGCAAAATTAAAGAGTAGCGAAGCAGCGCTGGGCAGAAGCTATAAAATCCTGGAAACATGAGGAGGGGCCTTTTTTCCCATATCCTATTTATAACACCTATCTAACTGTGGGGTTCTTTATCATGTGCGCGCCTGAGAACCCAAAGACAAATGACCAGCTCTTCACACGCTTCCAAAAAGAAGCAAACGCACTGATAGGCTGGGTCAAACCCAAGTCTTCACAGAAAATCGGATGGTGGCGTTCCGAAGAGGAGTTTATATTTTACCATTAATTCTTATAATGTAATACTTCCAATCAATATCTGAAAAGATACAAGCTTTTTTATTTATAGAAGTGTAAGCGCCAAAGCAAAGAAACAGAATCTCGGTACCAATACCAACTCAGGTCCTATGAAACCCTAACGCTGGCTCTGCTCACTTAATATGACGAATGCACATGGATACTTAGAAGCAGTGGGCTCAATGGCTCCACATTTAGCATCAATTTCCTTGTTGGACTCTTGGGTTCTGTTTGGTGTTTGCTTCCTATTCTGTGCTTGCCATGCTGGGATGGAGTGACAGGCCAGGCAAGCAATGCAATTCTGCACTACATCCCCAGCCCCAAAATATCCATTTCTTAGGTTGAAACTCACCAATATGTTCTTCCAAGTTAGGAGACCAGAATATAAATCTTTATACTACATAACATCCTGTGGACTAAATGGTGCTAAGTGAAACCAAACAAGATGATTTATTTCATCCCTTTCTGAAGGTGACTATATCCATAGCCACAAAAGTTAAAATAAAACAGGTAATAAATGAACATCCAAGTTTCATGTGGAAAGGTCTAATGTCAATGACTTCTCTTTTTTTGTTATTGGTTTATTCAAGATTTTGTAGCTCCAGGGTAGCCTCGAACTCACACTGATACTCTTACCTCAGCATGGGACCACAGAGTAAGTTCTAGGCCAGCTTGGGTTAGAGTGAAACCCTACTTTGGGG
>PVHP010029404.1:0-22379 GCA_004024765.1 Zapus hudsonius
AAGGGAAGGGAAGGGAAGGGAAGGGAAGGGAAGGGAAGGGAAGGGAAGGGAACCAAGAGAGGTAGAGAATGTAAAAAGAGTATGACTTCACAAGAATTTATTCAATTTCAAAGATGTTAAGTTGATTGACAAACAGATGTATTTAGGGTCCAAAGCTCAAAAATAAGACCAGGGAGATAGCAGCATATGGGTGATAGCTGAAGGCATGGGAGTAGATAAAATTTCCAGAATCTTCACAAAGAGAGGTCAAGGAAGGGCCTATTCCTGAGATCCACCAGTATTTAGGGAGCAGATAAAAGAATTCCCAGCAAAGGGGAAAGTAGGTCCTTCCTGGAACATAGGTATGGTTTCAAACTCCCTCTTTTGTGACCTGAATCACTAAGATGTTACGATGCAGAGCATCCCGTCTCTTCTTCAACTAGGTTAAGTAAATGTTACTGAGTCACTCGCCAAACAGCTGTGTCCTTCCCCAGCCAGCTTCTCAACACTGTTCTGCATGAGGCTTTGCTTTTGCCAAGTCGCCCCACCCTTCCCATCACACACTCTGTGTCCCACTTCCTCCTCCACCCCACACTTCCATCCTGGAGCCTTTGCTTCTCTGATGCTCCCATCTGGGCATCTCCTCTCTTCTTTATTTATCCTAATCCATTCAGGGCTCCGTCACTTCTCTAACTCCATGAAGTCTTTCTCCATCATCTCCGTTCATGTGGACATGACTGTCTATGGGATGGTGCCTTGCTTTTGCTGCCTCCTTAGCTTGATGGTTCTCACAGCAACTCAACAGCTAGACTGGTCAACCTTAATGAAGACAGCCATGGCTAAACCCACTCAAGTGCAAATTCACAATATGGAAAGTGTGTGTAGACCCTGCCCAGGGCAAAGCAAGCTGGGGCAATTTAAGGGGAGACACTCCAGCGATCTGGTCTGAGGTTTTCTCAGGGTGTGCTAAATGAAGCCTCCTGGGGCCTGTTAGGGTGTTCACACTGTATCACGTTTGAGAACAAGCAGGTTCCTTGTGCCAAGGCCAGGCCCCACACTTGACCTACATGCTAATAAGTTCATAGAATTCTGGGTCTTCCCAGAGGTTGATGGAAACTCAGTGTTTTTTCACTTCTTATGCAAATTTCTCGCATAGTGTTGTGCTTCATGCCATCATCCTGGTACTTTGGAGACTGGGGCAGGAGGATTGCTGCAAATTTGAAGGTCAGCCTGATCTCCATAGTGAGTTCCAGTACAGCTTGAGCTATAGAATGAGACATTGCCAAAACAAAACAAAACAAAACAAAAAACCCAAACAAAAAACAAAAAAAAATCACTCTCACAAAATATCATAAACATTTTTTTTTTGCAAAATATTCTACATAAGCAGACTTGGTCAGTGTCTGTTCTGCTTTGCCCACAGGAATTGACATTGTCAGATGAAGAACCTGTTCAAGGGGGAGGGACACTAACAATAGTCGTCATTCTGTGTATCACTTACCTGTGCCAGGTAAGACCTTAGTCCATTGAGAAACACCGCTGTTCCCATGAAGTGTAGCTGTGTCTTTATCACCGTTTTTGTTGTTGTTGTTGTTTGTTTGTTTTTCTAGGTGAGCTAATTCAGAAAAGTAAAATAAAATATTTTCAGAGACTCCTTTTCAAATCCTAGCACTTCACTCATGTGAATCTTTTCTGTGGGCCTGCTGGATGCACATAAATATCCTGAACAGGATAGATGGGATTTCCAGCATCTCTGGGCTTACACTATGAAGTAGAGCAGGAAGGGAGGGGGGAAGAGGCACTGAGAAAGCAAAAGTTAAACAAGATCATTTTGAATATCGATGTTACAAATAAGAACAAATTGATGTGACTAAGAGGGAGTAGATTGATGATATGATGTCAGACATGGAAATATCCAAGGTCCCATACTCGTGATTTGCTAGGCTTCAGTTTCTCGTTCCTAGTGAGTCTATGTCCATAGCACACAGCTCATGGTCTCCATGAAGGTTACACAGACTTTGAAGCTCCTGCATTCAACAGGTCCATAGGTGCTAGCTCCTTCGTATTATGAGGCCAAGGGGCTTAGGTCTAATCACGCTTTCCTGTGAACACATTTGAGCTGGATTATGTAGTGTTTGTTTCCAAGTTATTGATGTAGAGGGTTGAATGTTTGCAGAGCTTTCTCCTGTTTATATAAACTTACCTTTATTCCTTCTCTGTCTCCTGGGTAAGCAAAAGAACCCGAGAAAATGCTTATGGCTGAAAGTGATTGAAGGAGAGAAGAAGGGGCCCGGGGAGAGGGAGAGAGGAGCAGTGTGTGTGTGAGTGAGTGAGTGTGTGTGTGTGTGTGTTGTAAGACACCACTAATATGATATTACATGTAATCAGTTTGTAAGATTCTTCCCTTTTCTTCTTCCACCCCAAATTGCCTCCTGAAATTCCCAATATTTTATTGAGTTGCATTGATTTTTCAGTCATAGAAAAATAGAGCCTTATTAACACAAGCATTTGTTCTTGAAAAAAAAAATAGAGCCATCTCTCCCTCAGTCAAGAGATGTGAGCTAATCAGATCACTTCGATGCCTGAGTCTGAAGGCTGGGCCACAGGCAGGGTGGCTTTCAAGAGGGCTTTGGGCACCAAGCAAATGGAATTGGATGTGTAAGGCCAGGAACTGTGGACAGATGAGCTCTAAGGTTCTAAAGGGATAGACTGCCTGCCCCTCAGAACTCCTCAGAACATGATGAGGGGCCATGTAGGACAGACCCAGGGAGAAAGGAGAGGCTGCTGGTAGTTGTGGCCAGAGTTTCTACATTTTCCTATGAGATTATCAAAAACTCACCGACTTTGAAGCCTGACAGATAGGAGTCCAAATCTAGATCTAACCTCACCTTAGGATGTTACTGAACCATAGCTGTGTTTGATATCAAGACATTACTATTACCCTCCTCCCCAGACTATTGCTTGGATTTTCCATTAAATGAATATTTATTTAGTTTCCAATGACTGTTTCCTCCTCCTTCCTTTAGATAATGGCAGTCAAAAAAGTAGCCTAGCCAGCTTTCAGTGATTTAGTCTCTCATCAGTTCAGAATACGGATATGTCACCAGTAGCCAAGAAAGAATGTAAAGATAATGAAAATCTAGAGGCTTGAGAGAGAGCTTAATTAGTAAAGTGCTTCACAAGCATTAGACACTGAGTCCAAACCCATGTTGAAAGAGCCAAGCATGGTGGTGCATGTCTGTAATGCCAGCAGTGAGGAGGTAGAGAGAGAAGGATCCCCAGAGCATGCTGGCCAAGCTAGTCTAGGACAACGAGAGCCCCTGTCTCAAAAAACATGGACAGAGCTTAAGGAACAGCACATGAGGCTGTCCTCTGGCCTCCACATGCATACATATGCTCACCTAGCAGCAAACTCAAACACACACAAAGATGATGACAGGTCTAGATAATGCCATTGGATATGATATTGATTCATTTTATGTAGATTTTTCAATTGTCCTTCGTGTGCTGTGACTGTGTTACCCAGACAACCAGAGCACAGTCTGATACCTTAAGTCTCATGGTTGAGTGAGCAAAATGACCACAGAACTAAAGGTGATAACTGAGAGCCATATTAGAAGTTTAAGTAAGACATTACGGGTATGGAGAAGAAACACTGGCTTAACTCTGTCTAGAGAGGTCAGGGAGGCTTCATGGAAATGGTGACATTTAACCCAACAGATGTGTAATTTTTCAGGCTGACTGAGAATCATAGAAAGGAGATATTACAAATGTAAATAATAGCCAATACCAAGGTCAAGAACAGAGAAAGAACTAGTTTGCCATGGTCCAGCCCAGAGCAAGGAGAAAGAGTGGTAATGAAAGGTACTTGAGAATATATGTGCCATCCAAGAAGGGACCTGAGATAAATCTGATGCAGACATTGTGTGGTCTGAGGGCTCCTCAGTCTATTAGGAGAACTCTTAGACTATAAGAATGATGAATAAATGATCTTTATGACACTTAACAAAGTTCTCTTGTAACATATTTTACTTAAAAATTATTGTGCTTTATATCTGACATCATCCATGGAACCTGATCCTATTTGGCCAGGAGCCACTCCATCTGTAGTGGTGCTTCTGGGAATGAGGGGTGGGGAGACTCACTGTGAGCCAGAGCACTCCCTGACCTTGGCACTGCCCATTGGACAGCCTGCATTGCTCAGGCACATTGTGGGGTGAGTGTCCGTGTACTTAGTAGCACCTAATTGAATTGTCCTGAAATCCCACCTGTCTCTTGCCTATGAAAGGGCCGTATCTCCACTGACATATAGGAGCTGAGAAGCTGAAGGTCTCCAGTTCTTCACTGAAACAGAGAAGCTACAAAGCCCAGGACAGTAACTAAAGTTCATCCTCTAGAGCTCTTGTCATTGCAAAACCACACACCATCTCTCAGCAGCTGTGTGACCTCCGATGAGCTGCCTAAATCTAAATGTTCATGTAATTCACATGTTTAGAGGGTTCTCATGTTTCAGGTTACCCCAGGCACAGCACAGATTTATGCCCACTGCCCTGATGTAATCATTAATAATACCTCCTTTGCCTCTTAAAAGTGTCTCAGTCTGGATGATAGACTGACTCCGTTCTTCACCTACCTGTCTCTCTTCTAGGGTTTCTATTCAGGTGAAATGCATGAACGTTGTTTATGGGCAGTTTCTATGGAGTTTGTCATAAAATACAGAAAAAAATAACGTAAACAGTAGAGGAAATGTACAGTTTACATAAGCGAAAGTGACTACTTTGAATTCAATCTCAGGGCTCTGGAGCCTATGCAGCGATGACTATGGATCATTGTGGTAGACATAGCATCATCGTCATTACTCTTCCTCTTCCTTTTGAACCCGGCCTGAAACTTTGGTTAGTGTGAGCATGACGGGATATAAATAAAGAAGCAGGGGATTTAGGGGCAGAAGACTTCCTAGCTGACACTGAACTTCCATGGCTACTGGGTTTTCTTGCCACATATGATTCAAGGCTTTGCAAGGCTGTGATGAGATCCTCTATGGAAACGTTCTGGAAACATAAGTGGAAAGAGCTAGGGTAAGGGGCTTTAGCAGAAGCTCCTAAAAGCAGCTGCTCTTATTTCTAAACACCCTTAAGACTGACCTTGATCTTAATCTTCTACAAGGACCAAATGAACAAATACAACTGCAGTTCCAGAATGGTGAGAGTTGTGGAGGAGAAAAGGATGCTCCTAGACGGAGATTTTGAAAGGCAGATTAAGGTTGAGTCACTTTTGTGGGACATGTTGAAACATGGCCAGTTGAGACAGAGGGTACAGCCAGAGAATAGGCCCAGAATGGCTTTCTGCCCAGATGTCAGGAGGTCAGAGAGCCATGTGAGTCATAAAGGGAAAAGTGCTCTTTCCCCAGCAAGTTGGAAGCCCTGACCAATCTGTGGTGACCTTCACAGATCCATGAGTCGTACTCTCAGATTGATTGGTCCTATATGGTAAGCTTCAGAGGGAACTAGCGGATTGAAACCACTCTCTTTTCCACAGTGAAGATCAGAAGCTGCAAATTAAGGGTTCCTAGATGCCTCCCCCCTCCTAAGTTAAACTCTCTAAAGTTTCAAAGTGACTGTCTAAGAAAATTCCCTTGTAACCTTGCTCAAGTAAAATATGCTTTGGGTTGTGTTTTTTGCTGATAAAAGGGAAAGGGAGATGCTACTGGGGACAGGAAGGGAAAGAGCAAAGCAGTATGGAAGTGTTTTGGCTGTGCCACGGTTCCTATTCCTCTTGGAACTCAGGTCTTGAGCCCACAGGAGGGAAAGAGACGGAGGGCTTCCAGACCAAAGCAGATCTCCCTGCCCTGAAATGCTACATGTCTCAATTATCAAGTGCCTGGAGTGTAATGCAGAAGGTGGTCACGCAAGCTGGGAGGGAGGTCTAGTTAGTGAAGCACTTACTGCACAAACGTGAGGACCTGAGTTCAAAGTCCCAATAGCCATGTCAATGCCCAGCGGGTGTGGTGGCAATTCTGTAATAAGCTGGCTAGCTAGACAACTTCTGAGCTCTTGTTTCAAGTTAGGGAGCTTGCCTCAATAAAAAAGGGAAACACCCAGTGTCAACCTGTAACCTCTACACACATGTGCACACACCCACGCATACATATACATGCAAAATAAAAGGGGCTAAGGAACATGAACTCCAGGTGGAGCTAATGTACAGACTAAATGAGACTTTGGACTAAGTGTTCCTGGCATGTGCACAATGATTAAGGAAGGTCTTAAATGAGATGGCCATTGTTTTCCTCCTGGACACAGTCCTGGAGGATGCCTCCCCACTTCTCAGTCTCCAAATGTTATGTGGCTAGGGGTGGGTGGCTGCTCACCTTTACTCTTTGGTTAATGTGAACAAGTGAGGAGGTTTACTGTATGAGCCACAAGGGCAGCAGAGGTGAGTCAGGAGACGCAGATTTGCATTCATTTATTAGACACAGTTGGTTTACCTCTTGGTCACTCCTATGAAGAAAACTTTTGCCAACACGGGGCATTTTCCTTGGAACCTCAAACTGCAGAAGCATGAGATTCTCTTGCAGCAAAGGGCAAGGGGAGGAAGTCTGGCTACTTCCTGTGCAGAGCAGGAAGTGCTGCCCTGTGGTTTTGGCATTTGGGCCTTTCACCCACAGTGCTGCTGTTGTAGTCAGAGAAGCTCAGAAACCCTGCAGGTGACACTGCCCACTCATGGCTGTCAATGTCCTGATACTCCCATGATGCAGTGCTCTGCTGCAGGTGTTATCCAGATGATGCTGTGGGTGTCAGTCCCTTACCTCAGCAGGGGCTGGGGCTACCCATTGCTCTTTCCAAATAGCTCAAGTCTCATAAAGGAGTAACTTGGGGAGTTCCTTTGTGGTGAGGAACAGTTCTTTGTGGGCCTCGTGGTGGTGGTTAGATTAAAATACTTTGGTGAGAAAATGGAGCTACATGTACGTACACACACACACACACACGTACATATAAATATGAATAATGTCTCCAGACAGTCATGATGCTGCCATTGTGGGAATGAAGGGAATGAGCTAACGGATACATGGGGCCTCTCTTGGTCATTTTTTCTTTTTTTTGCTTTTCCTTGAGTCCATATTTATTTCATGACCATGCTGCAAATGAGGTGATTTTCCTGTATGTTCCATTGTTTATAATTGGTGAGTTTGTGGTAGAATTAAATTAGCAAATATATTTAATATTATTTTAAATACAAGAATGGTGGCACATGCTTGTAATCCCAGCATGTGTGAGGTGATGACAGGAAGATCAGGAGTTCAAAGTCAGCATTGGTAATATAGTGTGTTTAATTCCAGCCTGGGCAACATGAGACTCTGTCTGAAGAAAAAAATGGGGCTGGATAAGCTATTAAAGCACTTGCATGCAAAAAGCCCAAGGATCTGGGTTCAATTCCCTAGTACCCACATAAATGCACAAGGTGATGCATGTGTCTGGTGTTTGCTTGCAGTGGCTAGAGGCCCTGTTGTGCCCATTCTCTCTCTCTTTCTCTTTCTCTTTCTCTTTCTCTTTCTCTTTCTCTCTCTCTCTCTCTCTCTCTCTCTCTCTCTCTCTCTCTCTCTCTCTCTCTCTGTCCACAAAGGATGTTACATATAGCCCTACCCAGTCTCATGCCACAGAGACCCTTTGCTCTAGGATATTCTGTAGGACACAAATATTCTTGAACACAATGGGGGAACATTGATCTATTCTGATAGGTCTAAAGAAGATTGCTATTTACCAGACAACAAAGATTTTTTTTTTGAATATCAAGAATGGTGGATGGCCCTACATATCCTAATACTTAATGGGTAGGTACTGATTCATGTTATATTAGATTTCAGTAATTCTCTCCTGGTGGGTGTCCATAAACAGCACTCCAGGAGTCCAGCTGCTTTGCCTTACACTAACACTGGGGCTCTGCCTGTCCTTCTCAGCTAGATTAATTTCCAGTCTCTTCTTTGGCCACCAACTGACTTTCTGAGATTTTTTTTTACAGAATTAGAGACAGAGATAGAATCTTGCCTTTTGGAGGAAAAAGCTGCAATGGATAACCTTTGCATTAATTACTCAAAAAGAGAAGAAAAATTAATCAAATCTTGAAATACAATCAGGGCTAGAGTATTCATGATTCATGAACTTGTGTTTTGTTTTCATTCTAAGAATAGGACTTATAATTTTGTACACACACACACACACACACACACACACACACACACACCCCACATGTACATACAATGTTGTATTGTGCAAAAACCACTTTGGAGTATATTCAGATCCTGAAAATAAGTATTACAACAAATCATGAACTCAGTTCTTCACTCCTCATCTCCTCTTCTCCCACAGTGCTCATAAATTCTTTCAACCAAGAAAGATATTTCTCAGATGCCTTAGAGTAGAATTTACTGCCTCTGTTCTCCATCAGCCTTTCCTCGATTATCAGCTCACTAAATATTTATGGTGGCTTTTTCAAGGTATGAGTGCTCTGAGTTCAGTCCCCAGAGCACAGCATCAATGAAGTGTGTGATATTTCAGCTCTGTCTCTCATTTCACTGATGCAAGCATGAGCCATCTTTGCATTCACAGACTTCAAACTTCATGCCAAAAGGCCCTTATCTTTTCAAACAAATGATAAAGAAAAGATAGAATCTTCCTCAAACAAAGACAATGACAAGAGATTCCTCAAAGGGTATAATGTGACCCCAAACATGAAGGCTTTACAAAAACTGTAGGGAGCAGGTTTAGAGATTGTTAAATTTGTATTTGGAAAGTCTGCAAGTACAAAAATGACAAAATGAGTAAGGAGAAGAAATTCGTCCAGACAACTGACCTGGCTGAGAACAGATTCTATCCCATATTTTTTTTTATCCTTCCTTCTACTTTTTTTTTATATAAGTTTAGCCCTTATTTGATATGTTTGGTACCTGGCCATTTTAGAAGAATGTGTGGTATGGGAAAGCAATGCCCACGAGGGAGGGATTCCAAAGTTACAGATCAGAAATACTACCTGAATGTGGGTGGTGGAAGTGACTGATATTTTGACAGCAGGATCCTCTTTGTTGCTTTCTCTAGGCTTTTTCATAGTTTACCCTTCATCTCCCCTTCTGAACCCCACTACTAAACACGCAACATTTGGGTGTTCTTCAGCGCTACTAAATAGAAGCAGGGATAATCATCATTCCATGTTTTAAAATCCCCAGCCTCTTCTTCTAAGATTCAGGGTAAATTTTATGGTAAGGGCATAAGGACATGCAGGCATGTGTACGGGCACGCACTTCTACCTCGAAGCCTAATCTTCGTATGAACTGTAGCACATCTGCTTTTTGTAATCCCACAGAAAACCCAAAACCTGAAATGCTGGTGGAAAGAGACATGTTTTATTTTATGTGTTAAAAGAAAAATTATCAAGCAAATGTTTCTATAGTCACCTTGGGATGGAAAACTTGACAGCAACCTCCACCAACATCATTATGATTATGAAGCAAGAAGTAAGTCTAAGACCAGCAAACAGAGATATTGCATTTTGAATTCCTCTGGGGGAAAATTTGCAGATCTTTTCTAGGAAGCAGTTCCTCCAAGGCCTATGGAAAAGAATTCCACGACCAAGTGTGAGTGTGCATGCTCAGTTAAGGTCTTGCCCCTTCCCTGATCCCTGTCCCTCTCTCTTCAATCAGTCATAGGTAAGTTAAAGTAATCAGGAGACAGTCAGAACCAAAGACCCATGTCTGAGAGTTGACAGGCTTCTTCCTTGAGTATAAGAAGCTAAGGTGGGAAGAAGTCGGCCAGATATCTAGGAAGGAGCTCTGTTGGATTACATCTTTTCTCATTATCTGGCATTGCAGGTGAATGCTGGCCTGGAACTCAGAAGGCTATGCAGTAGTGTGAGGGTATAAAGTCTCCATGCAAAATGGGAAGTTAGCTTTCAGCCTCTAATGTGGAGACTGAGCTCATGATGGGAGAGAGGACAAACTGAATGGCCTGAAAATCACTGAGTCACATCAGCAAAAGAAAAGAGAGGCTAAATCTTGAGGGTCAAAGCATCCTGGGTTCAGATTGTAGGTCACAAAAAAAAAAAAAACTGTAGAAATGTGTCTGTACTCCTAGAAGAGAGCTTTTGGTCCTCCATCTCCAAACCCTCTCTGGTGTTTAAGAGATTACAGTGAAGGGGGGGGGGACTGTGATGAGATTGTGGATTGCTGAAATGACATGTTAGGGCACACAGAGGAGAAAGAGCTGGGCTGGACCTCGACAATCTCACAAGAGTGGGCCACTGACAAGGGAGGTGATGCCAGAGACAAACTTAGTAGCTTTAAACATGGTGGGCAAGAACACCAGGGCATCAGCAGATGTCCTTTGGACCGAGATGTCCATTCATTGTCTGACTATTGCTGTGTGGTAGGTTCTGGCAGCAAGGGCTTTTCTTGAGGAAGTCATACTCTAACACTTTCAAACAAGAGGGGGCAGCACTGTCTAAGGACTATAATGCTTGCTTTCTGCCCCTTCTTGAGTCCCTTCCACCCATCAACTAGGAAAGGCTTTCCCCTAGGTGGTAAGGGAGCATTTATGACCTGACACAAGGGCAGAGCCAAACAAATTCATTCAGTTGTCCTTTAAAAATCGACTCTGGCTCCCATGGTGACACACCCAAAAATAATGAATTGTCTCTTTTTAAATGAAAACATGAAAAGAAAAAAAAATGTTCTCAGTATTATTACAGTTGCCCTTATTTTTTTAAGGGGCTGTTAGCTTATTATACCAAACTTCCCAGGTGTTCTGATGTTCTTTGGGATCCTCCTAGGCTGAGTCCATGGTTTCCTAACTGGCATATTGTTCCTCTGAATGTCTCCTGGGAGGAAGATCACACCCAGTCCAAGTAGAAGCCTGTCTGGCTTATAGTATCAGTGATGATGAGTGAGCCACTGTGACATCCATCATGTTCATGGCCTCAGTGCCACACATTGCAGGGCATTCTGGGTTATGTGGGTATTTCCCACAAGAATAGCTCACTTGGAACCAAATATACAAAATGACTTTAAGTCTCAATTGCTGCTACTCTCGGGAACTGGAGAGAATACAGCAACCAAGATTTTTTATAGGGTCTCTTGGCATTGTGAAGATTATTAAAATCGTAGATCACAGAGCCAGAAGGCTGCAGGGGATGTTTAGCCAGGCTACTGCTATTCTTTCTATCCTCCTAAGTATGAGAGTAACTTCATTCTTTGCGTAAAGATGGGACTGTGGGAGAGAGGATCACATTGTGATGATGCTGAACTGACCCTCGCTAGCCTGGCTTTCTACCTTTTTGTTCCTATCCATAGCTCCCCAGATCTATGAGTTTTCCTTCTTTGGGAAGGTTTATATGCTTTATCAAAACTGTCCATGTAGTGTAAAAACCTACAGTAAGTCTTAAGCAGCTATCCTGTCTGAATTTTCCATCCCCTCTTTCTCTTTCTGGAGGAAAAGTAGTTAAATTCTCTGTACAATTTCTGGCCTGGCCTCCACTCTATTACTCTCTTATGGCTTCTCTAAAAGGTTTAGAATAAGACAAATGAGTGGAAACCTGGCTCTGCCTCTCAATAGCTATTTCACATTGAATAAATTCCCACTGATCCTTCCTTAATGTGCCTCAGGGTTTGGTCAAGACTCTCACCATGGGGAGGGGCTGTTCTGGGAATCCTAAGCCTCCTTCTGGTCTCAGTGCTGGGCTGTTAGGCACACTGGAAAATCTCTTAATTCTTCTGACCTTCACCCTTCTTACTTTTAAGTGAAAATAAATAGTACCCATTTCAGTGGGTAGTTGGAGGGGTTAAAATGATCACAGAAAGTCACTGGTGCTTTAAAGTACTAAAACCATGCAAGGTAGTGCCTCTATTATTCACATCCCCCGTGTGTACCCTAGGAAAATTGTCCTTGCAATAGGCAATGCCCAGCCTATGACCTCATTCTCTGAAAACTGCTTTTCTTTGAGACTAAGCCTGGCAAATGAAATTTGTCTTACAACTATCCTTCACTCCTCCTCAAAATTTGCCAGACACACTCAGTCACCTGATCTAAGCAGGTGAACTATATAGTCTCTCTCCAGGGAATTTAGAGTGAGGATTCAGACTGTTAAATCATGGTACTCTCTTAAAGAGAGAACACAAGGTTTGGGGATATGGCGTGGATATATTTGATTTGTACCCTAAGAATCAAAAGGAAAAATAAATAGAGAAGCAATTCACCTCCTTTCTCATTGCAAATTAGGTTGTAGAACTTAATCCTCAGCAGGAGACAAGGTGAGGATGGGCTTTTATGTGCTATTCCAGGTGCTGTGGGCAGTGCACCCAGGTGAGGAAGTGCATACAAGCCTATAGCCAGACTAATTTGGGAAAATGGTGGGCTCTCATTGAATATAAACATTTCACCATGACATCAACATCAGGGCCACCTTGTGAATGGCCACAAAAAGACAAAGCCAGACCACTCTGGAATGAAGGAAACTTGATCATGTTGAATGCTTTTTGCAATGTGTTATTGAATTTGGTTTGCCAATGTTTTATTGATATTTTTACACCCATGTTTATCAAGGAGATTGGCCTATAATTTACTTCTGCTGTTGTGCCTTGATCTGGTTTTGGTATCAGGGTCATACTGGCTTTGTGGAATGTATTGGATAGTGTTCCTTCCCTTTCCATTTTTAGGCAATAATTGGAGAAACATTGATGCTAGCTCATCCGTAAAGTTCTTGTAGAATTTAGCAGTGGCTCCATCAGGACATGGGCATTTTTATAGTTGGTAGAGCTTTTTTTTTTAACCACACCAATCTCATCGCTTGTTATTGATTTATTAAGTGGCTCATATTCTCTTAATTTAATTTTGAAAGGCATATGTGTCTAAAAATTACCAGTTTCTTCTAGATTTTCCATTTTTTTGGAATATAGGTTAGCAAAGTATGCCCTAGTCATCCTATGGATGTCATTAGTATCTGTTGTAATGTTTCCTTTTTTTACTGGTAATTTTATTAATTTGTGTGTATCTCTCTCTTTTTCTCTCTCTTTGAGTTTGTTGTGTTACTTTAACTAAGGGATTTTAATCATGTATTTTTTTTTCTTTTTAAAGAACTAACTCTGCATTTTTCAGTTATTTCTTTGATTTCTTCCCTGATCCTTATTACTTCTTTCATTCTGGGTGTTTCTTATTTTTCTAGGTCTCTAATGTGTATCATTAAGTTACTTATTTTTTTAAAATGTGTTGCATTTATAGCTATAAATTTGTCCCTTTGAACTGTTTTCATTGAATCCCACAGCCTCTGGTATGTTTTGTTTTCATTATCATTTAAGTCTAGGAATTTTTAAATTTTCCCTTCTAATTTTTTCAGTGACCCACACATTATTCAATATTGTGTTTTTCAGTCTCCATGGCTTTGGATATTTTCTGTATTTTATATTGCTGTTGATTTCTAATTTTATTACACTATGAAAATAAATAATGAAAAATTCAGTTTTCTTGTATTTGTTATGACTTACTTTGTGTACTAAAATCTGGTCTATTTTAGGAAACATTCCATGCATTACAGAGGACAATGTGTAATCTTCTATAATTGGGTAGATTATTATCTGTTAAGCATCTGTTAAGCAATGTACACAAATCAATATATGTAATATAAGACAGAAATAGATTCAAGAACAGAAATCACTGCAGAAAAGACCTTTGACAAAGTCCAACATTCCTTTGGGGTAAAAACCCTGAAGAAAATTTGAATAGAAAGAACATATATCAGCATAAAGGGTATATGAAACAAACAAAAAACTGAAGGTGTTTCCATTAAAATCAGGAATGAGACAAGGATTTTCTCTTTCTCCACTATTACTCCATATGCCATTCAAAATATTAGCTAGAACAATACTAACAAGGGATAGAGAGGGGGGGGAAGGAGTTAAACTCTCTACTTGCACACAATATCTTTCTAAATATAAGAAGCCCTATGTACTCTATCAGAAAACTCTTAGAACTAATAAATATATTCATCAAAGTAACAGCATATAAATGAGCATATTAAAATCAGTGTCCCTCTTGTATGTCAATAACAATCATGCTGATAAAGAAATCAGGTAAACAATTTCATTTACAATATCTTAAAGAAATAAATATCTTGGAATAATCCTAAAAAAGATGTTAGAAACCTCTACAATGAAAATTTTAAAACACTGATGGAAAAAATATTCAAGAAGACATTAGAAAATGGAAAGTCACCCCATGCTCATGAATCGACAGAATTAACATAATGAAAATGACCATGTTATCAAAAGCAAGCTAAAGATTCAATGCAATGTCTATCAAAATTTCAAGGTCATTCTTCATGAAAATAGAGAAAAATTCTTAAAATTCATGCAGAAGCTCAAAAAAATACCAGATAGTCAAGTCAAACCTGAGCCAAAAGAACAATATTGAAGGTCACATCACCTTCAATAATCCTACTGAGCATAGTAACAAAGACAGCATAACACAGGTGTATATGTATACATACATCATACATACATACATTGGCTAGAACATAGGATCCAAAATTAAATCTATATAGTCATAACCACCTGATTTTTAGCAAAAACACACTTTGGAAAAAAGTGCCACTTAAACAAATGATTGTGTTGGGAAAACTTGATAACCACAGATAAAAGAATTAAACTAGAGCCTGTCTTTTACACTGTTCACAAATCAAAATGAATCAAAGAACTTAATATAAGATCTGAAATTATTAGAGGAAAACACTTCAAAATACAGACACAATCAAGAATTATCTAAAAAAAAAAACTCCAATAGCTTAGAAAATAAAACCAAGAATTTACAAATGGGATTGCATAAAATTGTAAAGTTTATGTGCAGTGTAAGAAACAATTAGTTGAGTGAACAAGCAGCCTGCAGAAGGAGAGAAAATCTTTTCTAGGTACATGTCTGACAGATAGGTGAGGCTTTGTGCAGGGCACCATGTCCATTCATCAAAGCATCACAGAATGTTACCATCCCAGGGGTTCCTTAGAGAGAATGAGGCTTTCATTCCACAGCACAAGAAAACCACTGGAAAGGCAAAGGGAACAGAGTTAGGACTAGAATCACAGTCTTCTGACTACTAGTGCTCGACCAATGCTGTGCTGCTCCTGGGCCCTGCTCTACTCTTGAGTGTCTCCGTGTGAGATGTATGTGGACCACACCACTGGACCCTAAAGGGTTGATTTTGCATGTATCACAGTGCTGATCACACATTGGTTCACTGAGTGTTTATTTTTGAAAGAGAATTGAAATCACTATTCCTGAGTTATACTCAAAAATCCACACATTTCCTTTAGGGTTTTAACTGGTGAGGGTTTCTGGCCACAGAAAAGTCTGAGCACTTTCTGGAATGGCACTGAGAAGGATTTGCAAGTGCAGTGGGAGCCCCAGACTCCTGAGTTCCTTCTCCATAGCAGCATCACAACACAACTTAATGATGTCTAAAGAAGTGTCCATCCCTATGACTCACTGCTTCTGAGCAGAGCAGTAATGGGATTTTGGTGCTCTGTTTTTTGCCACAGAGAACAGAATATGAGTGTCCAAATTTAGGGAGCTCCAGTTCTCTGGAAAAGAACATTCTTCCCAGTGTTAGGACACATTCTCTTTTGAACTCTGGTGAAACAATGATATGTACTAAAATCAGTGCTGATTTTTCTGTTCACCCAAGCATCAATACCTCCCTTAGGAAACAGAAAGAAAACCAAATACTAAAATAAGAAAAATTACTGGTGGATGTTTTTAACTTCCAAATCCAGAAGAATTTTCCAGAATCACAAATCTATGAATTACAAACTGAAATTGCAATTCTGTTTTAGTTAGTATGCGCTAGACAATAAATAATTTCTACTTATAATGAAAGTAAACTTTTGATCCTTGGGAGGCAATAATAGGATCCTCAATTTTAGACCCAGGGGCATAGATAACATTCCTAAAAAAGAGTTACAGTTTAAGAAGTAAAAGGTGTTCATTGCCTCGCCCTCCAGTTGTAGAATTCTAGGGACAGAAGTGGGCTCTGAACTCCATGCTTCAAATAAAAAGTGTTTCAAACTGTTTTGCTTGGGGATTTTAAAGTTTCATTTGTAAAAAGTGATTTCTTGTCAGTAATAATGATGTATCTGGTTGTGGGTTGTAAGGATTGGAGACAATTTCCAGCAGCTACAAGGGCAAATCTTTCAGTTCTGGGTGGAGATGTGAGTGAGAATCCTTAACACCCGTACACTAAAATTTTTCATAATAGAAAGTGGGAGCAAGATACATAAACACGGGAATTATTTGACTCTAAAACCCCGACAACCACTAGCCTACATGCATTTCTTTCTTGTATACATAACACTAAATGTAATTGACATCCCCATGTTAAAGATGAGGAATTGGAGGTAAACTTTCTCCCAGTCTTTCCTGAATATCAACACTCTTCATGGTTCCAGGAGAGCTGAGGGGTGTGTGTGTGTGTGTGTGTGTGTGTGTGTGTGTGTGTGTGTGTGTGTGTGTGTGTGCAGAAGCCCTTTCCTTTTGTGTCACATCAAACTAAGAGGGCCCCAAAGTATGTTACTGGAGCCTCAAAATGTTGAGGATTAGTAAATTATGTTGTGTCCACACACATGTCCCTTTTCTCCCTGATATGCCCATGTGATTCCAGAAGATACAGACTGGAGCCTGTTTCCATGAAGCTACCTGGAACCCCATCCCCTCTGTGTCTCTGGATAACCAGGAGCTGTTCATGCCTCGCTCCTTTTCTCCATTCCTCCTCCGTTCCCTTATGTATGCAATGCCCCAAACAATTTGTGTCTGACCCTAATGGTAGGTGTACTTGAGGCTTCTGTTTTTCTTCTTCCACCCCAGCATTATTTCCCAAACCTCTTAGTATATATACAAGGGAACAGGGACATCATCATGTGTGTGCAGACACATACATGAATAATTCTGTATTATATGCATATACATAATTCCAGACCTATGAAATGACATGGTTAGCACTCATATGTCTTTGATGAAATCTCCTAACTTTCCCAAGCAGACTGAGAAGCTCTGATTTATAGGATCCCTCAAGCATACTTACAACTTCTGCCATTAATCAAAATTTCAGTGCATTTTATCTCTGTCCATAGGCTTATCTATAAATTAGTCTTTCCCACGAGCTCCAATCTAAGGCTTACAGTTTCTTATTATTTGTCTTTCTAGTGGTTGGAATACAATTGGTATGAAAATCCCTTTGTTGTATGAATTAATGAATAAAGCAATCAATAAATCAATAAGTTAATCAAGTGTATTGTTAAAGGGTGACTGAATCTGGAAGATCCTCAGGGTATTCCTACCGCCTACCTCTACAGGCTGAATGAATATTAGCCCTGCCAGAAGGCTTTTTTTTCTTTTTAGAATGGAAGTTCTTAAAAGAAAATTTTCTCCATTTGTTCCACACAGAGACCTTTAGTGCCAAGAGAACTATGCTTGGTTCCTATTAATCAGTAACTTTACATATGTTTTTATTGATTGATTGGTTGGTTTTTTTGAGGCAGGGTCTCACTAGCCCAGGCTGACCTGGAATTCACTATGTAGTCTCAGGGTGGCCTGAAACACACAACGATCCTCTTACCTCTGCCTCCCAAGTGCTGGGATTAAAGGTGTGCACCACCATGCCTGGCTTTGTTTTTATTTTTCAATTGCTTTCTTTACTGTTCCTGTACTATATATGTGCATATATCTTTCAATCTACTCATAGTGGTTTATAATCTTCAGAGAGATATAATTCCAACATATAGCCATGTTTAATCAGCACTGAATTATAAGTGGCTCTAGTTGTCAGCTTAAAGAACTAGGTAGGGAACAAACATTAGCTAATGTACAATAACCACGGATCCCCCGCAAGCCGATATCTACAGCTGTGTCTCTAAACAACCCTGCATTTTAACCATCATCCTGAGTTGATATTCATAGTTTAAAAACCTCAATGGTTGAACCTAAAATTGTTTTCTATGATAATTGTTCATTTCAGAAATATGCACATGGATATGCTATAGATGAAGTTCTTCCCCAACCAACTCCAGAGGCCTTTCAATTTCTCCTGGCAACCTTTTCTGGCTACGTTGCTCTAGTCTCTTCTTCTTACAGCTACTCCATACCTCCAGGAAAAGGGAAGAACCCCTTCAGTCTTGGAAAATATGGGGATCAGAGACACCCGAGTCCTAAACAGAGGTGGGGGAAAGAGCTAGGAGAGGACAGAGAGATGGGATCTATAGATTTGAATGCTCCTCATGTGATGCATACTGAACACATTACATCATTTAATCACCCCAATCGCCTGATTTTTCTTAGTTTATGGAACTGTAAATGAGGCTTCAGTTTCTAATGTCACACATCTGAGATGTGGTAAAAATGCATGTCAGATGTTTCTGCCTCTTAAGTAAACCCTCCTTTCACGATCCTAGATTGGAGGGCTGATTCTTCTGATGACACCATTCATGCCAGATGCACAGCCTCACATAAGCCTGCTGAATATCGGATTATTTTTCCAATCTCGCAGGAGCATTTATTGAAAGTAGAAAACTGGTGGTTTTTATACCTTTGGGATATATCCAATAGTAACAAACATCCTGCTGTTCATACACCATAAAATCCATTTTTCTTCACATACGAAGAAGGTAGGCTATCACATCTCCCACTAAGATAGCTTTGTTAAGTCTCTTGTAGCTTAAATTTCATGGGAAGAACTTTCTGTGACTCGATTCCTACAAAATGTTTTATCCAAGCATAACCTAATAGCAAGACATCAGACACACACACACACACACACACACACACACACACAACCAAATGTCTCCATTCAAATTTGTTTAGACAAATGAAACACATTACAAGAAGTAGAGGTGTCCCATAAAAGTTAAGGTCATAAAAAAGGGAGGCTTCATAAGAAATTGTAGCCAGGCATTGAAGAGTCAATCAGAAGAAAGGTCTCCCTAGTCTCTTCCTCTTCCTTTCCTTGCCATGAATTCTAGGCTACCCTGAGACTACATAGTGAATTCCAGGTCATCCTGGGCTAGAGTGAGACCCCATCTCAAAAAAAAAAAAAAACACCTATTAGAATCTTGCCAAATTAACAATGTTTGTCTCATTTAACCTATACTGATCTCACTCTCCACTGGAGATTCTCTTTGTACTTTTCAGAAAGCAGCAAGAGCTGTGGACAACCCAATTGTACCAACAAGACATGGGATGATGCCTGATATCCATGCAGAAGATGAACCACCCCTGGTCTATTATATAGGGCCCAAATGAAACCTATGAGAAAGTGGTGAGGTAAACAAGAGACCTATCACCACAGCAATCCAGATAACCCATGAAAGGACAATGTAGACAGACACCAAGATACCCAACACAACCCAAAGCATAAGTCCAGAGACACTTAAGATCAACAATAAAGCTAACTTAATACTCACCTACCATGACTCAGGGAACTGAGCAGAAGAGGGGGTGGAAAGATTGTAAGAGCCATGGTGGGGGAAGAATATCCAGAGTCATTGACCCCATCAGCAACAAAACACAAAGAAGAAAAACAAAACTGTTTACCTCTTGTGAAATTCATAACCTCCTACCCTAAGGACTATCCAGTATGCCCACCAAGGAAGGCCCCTAGTTGGTTGGTTGGGGACAGGGAAGAGGAAAATGGGGGTCCCCTCTCAAAGAACACTTATAATCCTGGTAATCTTCCTGCATTGATATATGCTAAATGATCTTTTATCCCTGTGATTGTATTAGAAACTTCATCAGGGAGCCATTTTTGAGCCCAGCCAGAATATCTAAAATGATGTCTTATATAGAGATTTTCTAAATACATGTTTATTTATTAGGATTAATTCAACACTTAGCAATGTCATGTGTCTTTTGTTAAGGGTAGCTTTTCTCTAAGATTTTTGCCTTAGCTTGTAATAAAACAGCAATAGCCATTTTATGTTTTCTATTACAATAGTGTATTGTTTTTGATCATTACAAGGTAACATATTGGGACTCAAAATCTAAAGGGATATCAAATGAATTTTTTAATATTTTGAGCACCATGCACTCTGACCAGCTATGCGTCTTTAAAATTAATTTGGACCATCCAATCTGGCCTTTGCAGGCACAGTCCAGTAAGTCCAGAGCTCAAAAAACCAGCACTGTGATTAACCTTGTCAGAGATGAAATGGCTAATGTCAAAATCTTCCAAAAGACACCCATGCTTGACCTGCTCTTCTCCTTCTGAGTGCACCTCATTACCAAGAGACCATCTTTTGAGGCCCATGTTCTTAAGCATTTAATAAATCTGCAGTCAGAATCCAGGGGAATAATGAAACCTTTGATGAAAATGAAAGAGCCTGGGAACAGAACCAAGGAGAACCCAGGATCAAGTGAGAACAGGAGGGGAAGAGGTTTGTATGCAGTCCCAGGAGTGATAAGCCGACACTTGTCCTGTAGGTTGCAGTGCCCTTGGATCTGGTGACATGAAATTTATACTGCAACAGTGGGCATTTAGGAAGCTTCTGAAGAGTAGATTAAGTCACTTTCATTCATATCGGTGATGGAAGCTGCCTTGAATTCCCTCACTGCTCTTTAACTTTTGATTGCAAGAATAATTTGTCTGAAAGCAAAAAAAAAAAAAAAAAGCCTGGCGAATGAAACACATAAGTAACAATTATTGAGGGCTCTCACATGGTATATACAAGGATGAACATCTGGATAATGTGGTCAGGGGCAGGAATAGATAGTGAGAAAATAAAAGGCCGAGGTCTAAGTAACCTATTTCAGTCCTGTCCCTGTCACTGCAGCCACTGTGTAGCATTGAACATGTCATTTCACATCTTAAGAGTCTCAAGTCCTGGGCTGGAGAGATTTCCTAGTGGCTAAAGGTACTGTACAAAGCCTGCTGGCCTGGGTTTGATTCCCTAATACCCACATAAGGCTAGATACACAAAGTGGTGCGTGCATCTGGAGTTTGTTTGCAGCAATAAGAGGCCCTAGAACATCTTTTGAAGTCAGCTCCACAATGCTGGGATGATCATCCAACCAGACACAGTGTATGGGAGGAGGGGATATATTTAAGCTTTCAGATCCAGGGGAAATTCCATCAATGGTGGAGGAAGCTGGCTCCTTTTCACAGATCCAAGCAGAGAGAAACCACCAACAGCCAGTGAGACAATTGTGAACAGCCAGCACTCTAAACTGCTCCTTTGGAATAGAATGAAAATCCACCCCAAAACAAGCCTCAGGGCTGGACTCAGATCTGCCCCCAGTGTCAAGACCCCTCTAGAATCTGCCTGTTAAAGCTCAAGCAGGAAGTTTAATCAAAAATGACTGCTCTGGGGCTGGAGCGATTGCTCAGCAGTTAAGGCGCTTGCCTGCAAAGGAGAAGGACCTGAGTTAAATTCCCTAGTACCCACGTACAGCCAGATGAACAAGGTGGCACACGTGTCTGGAGTTCATTTGCAGTAGCTGGAGGTTCTGGCCTGCCCATTCCCCCCCCCCCCTCTCTCTCTCTCTCTCTCTCTCTCTCTCTCTCTCATTTAATAGATAGATGGCTAAACATCCAAACTACCATAATATATATTCTTTCTATCTCTCTCTGTGTCTCCTTCCAACTTTCTTTCTCCTCATAAGTAATTTTTTTAAAGAGTTTCAGGTCCAAATGAAAAAACATCACAGGGATAACACTTTTTCCTCAAGTGTTTTTTTGAAGAAGGATTGCCTGGTGGACTTCTTAAAGAAACCACAGAATACCATCGTTCAGCATCGAGAGACCCTTTGAGGCCTGGAATGGTAATCAGATCCCAGATGGCAGTTAGTGCAGTGCTGGAAGACACTACACAAGCTGCCAGGGGAAGCTGAACAACGACAGCTGGTGTAAACAGACCACTGGCATGAAATACAGTCTGAGGCTACGAGTAGGCTGACCACACCTCCTACTGGGAGAGAAAAGGAAACCAAGAAAAGGAGCACGTGTGCAATGGAGGAGCCTGAGCCTGGGGAGACAATCAACAGCTATTAAATTCGGCCAAATATTCCACTCAGTGAGGGGGAACCCTTGATTGGAACCAGGGATTCAGGGCGATATGCAACGGATCACATACTCTTGGGCTCCCAAGAAAAGATGCACTATGAGAGTGACTGCCGGGGAGGCTTTTAAAAATAGAAGCTAAGTAATCCAGATAGTTGTTTATTTGTTAATGGATACTGACCTCATTCTCCGATGGAGATTGTGTTTGTATTTTTCAGGATACAGTGAGGGAGCTGTGGCCCATATAATCCCTACCAACCGACTGCAGGCAGAAAGATGAGATCCTGGCATGAGATGAGCCACCACAGTCATACGGGGGAGGAGTCATA
>PVHP010029405.1:0-22422 GCA_004024765.1 Zapus hudsonius
CTCCCTCCCTCCCTCCTTTTCAGTAGTACAATTTAGATCCCTATATCTGATACGATCATCCTGCATTGATCTAGCTTCATTTATGCATACAAGATTTTTCTATTTCCATGGAACTTATTTTACATTTTTTTGCTTAAAAACAAGGTACATTTTCATGAATCTTAGTATCTTACACTAGGTGTGTATTGGGCTTTTCACTTAATTTTATACCTAAGGTCAAGCTATCGAGAATTAGTGGTATATTTCAGATGTGTGCTGCTCATATCAATGAGAAAATAATCTACTTTTGCTCACCAAAATTCTGAAACTTATTTATAAATTAGTGTAAATCCAATGTTTGTTATTATTGTCTTTTTAGTTGCAAATATATACATAAGAATTATATTCTTTCAGGAAATCTATACAGTGCACTTTTTTTTTGTTTTGAAAACCCAGAGAACTGCTTCTTTTATAGACAAACTGACATACCTTACCCTTCTAGGCACTGTCATTTCATTTGATTGGCATTTATAAAGCTTCCTGGAATGTGTCATGTTCTACTCTTGAGGCCTTGATGACTAAATTAAACACAAAAGCAGTTGTAATAGCTTGTCATTTTATTTAAGGGTGTTTTAGGGTCTACATTCTCTTTGACTAAAGAACAGACATCTTATATGGTTGTTTAGGACAAAAAAATTCCAACTGAAATTCATCATTTTGAAACAAAATTTTTATGAAAAATGATTGTTTTCTTTTTCTGCATCAATTCTAAAATTCCATAATTTAGGCATTTCTTATAGAAAATTTTCAATAATCTTCCTTTGGCTGACTTTTAATTAACCACTTGTCTGTGGCACTTAACAAATGTAAGTTATTAGTTTGCTGGGAAAAACCAGCACTCACTTCTCCTTATATTAGAAAAGGTACTTTGGATGGCTATGAGCCTCAAACCTGGAGTAGATTTTTTTTTTGTCTTTTTTTTTTTGAGGCAGGATCTCACTCTAGCTCAGGCTGACCTGTATAATCTCAGGGGGGCCTCCAACTCACAGCAATCCTCCTACTTCTGTCCCCTGACTGCTGGGATTAAAGGCTTTTACCACCATGCCCAACTAGATCCATGTTTTTTTTTTTTTTGAGGGGGGAGAACTAATGCAAGTTAATTTTGGTATACTGGTTTTGAAGTGGAAACCTTGATTTAACTTAAAGTGTATTCAAATTATGTACACAGTAAATGTTTCTTTAAGTTGTTCCATTTCAAGGCTTTGGATTGGGAGGCCAGACTTCTGAGTTTTAGGTCTCAACAAAGCCTTTAGGAAGTGGAGTCTTGCTGAAGGAAGTGTGTTTCGGGGGCCGTCCTTGAGGTGTTACAGCCCAATCCTGCTTGCTGTTCTCCACTTCCTCCTGCTAATATGATGATGTCACACCAGCTGTCTGCTCCTGACATGCTTTCCCCAACATGATAAACTTCTCCTTAAAACTGTGAGCTGAAATAAACTCTTTCATTACCTATGCTGAATTCCGGTTGGGTATTTGTCCCAGAAATGGGAAAGTAACGGATCCAGCCTCCACACTTACCACTTAAATAGCACCTGTTATTATTACACATCTTTAATATTTCTCCCTAAATAAAATCAAATTTGGGATGCCTTTTCTGATCTTCCCTCCAAAATACACTTATACCTCTCTTCTATGCTCATTCTACCCTGTGTTTTCTTTAGGGAAATCAACATCACACCTTAGTTTTTTTCTTTTTATTTATTTATTTTATTATCCATAATTAGATAAATTTAATGAACAAATAATGAGTTGTTATCCCCAGTTCCCCAATGCCCGTCTTCCCTATTCCCAATTAGTGGGATATCCTCCCCTGTGGGTCGCCTGGATCAGTTCATGGGGTAGGGGATTATGGATAGCCTAGGAGTCATCCCGGTTCCACCCGCTTTAGTGTGATGTTACTGAGGGGGGCCATGTCTCTGGGAGATCTCCCCCATGGACTCTTACAATCTTTCCGCCCCCTCTTCCGCTCAGTTCCCTGAGTCATGGTGGATGAGTATTAAGGATGCTTTATTGTTGAGGTCTTAGGGGTCTCTGTACTTCTGCTTTAGGTTGTGTTGAAAATCGTTGGTGTCTGTCTGGCTTATCCTGTGTTGACCGATTGGCTGTGGCTGTGGGTCTCTTGTTTGTCCCACCATTCTCTGCGGGGTTCCATATGAATCCTCCACGGTAGGTCTGCACACCTTATTTTAATGTTTACTACATAATAAATTCCCACGGGCCTGTCTCATGTCTATTTTCCTCACTCTTGAATGAGTGACTCCCCAGGGACTTGTTTCACGTCTAGAACATGGTAGAGACATACTCAATAAAGAGGTGATATTGGTTGAATGAACATATATGTAAATGAAATCAAGACCTAACCACTGAATCCAAGAAGTTTTCAATGAGGCCAATGACACAACCAATTAGTGATAGCATCCCCATCTCACTGAGGTATAAACGAAGCTCAGACCCATGATGTCAATTATCAAAATTTCATAACTTATGAAAATGGGGTTTGAACACGTTCATTGGACTTTATGAAGTGATAATTTTTAATCTAGAAGTTGGACTAATTGTCTGACTTTCTCTTACTGAGAGAGACAGGGAGAGAGAAACACACACAGAGAAAGGGATTAAAGTCCTCATTGTTTGCATAAGTGGCCCTCTACCAGCTCTGAGTAGCTTAAACAATCCACTTAGGTGTGTGACAGTATTATTCCTGATTTGTTCAGCATTTTCCATGTGCTGGGCATCCCTCCAATAGCTCCACTTCACTGAGTCTTCACAATAGCCCGCAAGCTGAGTCCATAGTCTTCCATGGACAAAGAAACTGAGCCAGAGAAGGTAAGCTCATCACCAAAGAGGAGGCAGTTAGTTGGTGGAGGGTCTGGACCTCCACATCCAAGCTTTTATCTCTGAAGCCTGCCTCCATTCATTTACTTGATCACCGGGTACTCTGGAAGGGCTGAGTGCTGGAGCCCCTGCACCCCAGAAACTCACTGCTAGCCTCAACTCCTGCTTACAGGGCTTCCCAGGCATAGCCGGGTTATTCACATTGAGCATGTTGTATCCTGGCTTCTGTGAAATTTTCTTGCAAATAGCCAATCTGCATGAATAGAATTTTAATATTCTTCTGATGAAGAGGACACCAGTCTCTAGCCTGTGTGAGTGAAAGAGAGCATGCATAATGTAGATGCCCTGCCGGGAGCCTCAAGAAACTGCCATTATGATGACAGTTGTATTTGGAGACTGCAAATATTGACAAAATGAGATTAAATTTCTCTGTTCCCCTTTTCTGTCAGCAATAAGGACACTGAAGATGAGGTTAAAATTAATGACTTGATTTGTATTTGTTAATCACTTGTTCCATATAAACCTGAATGTGTTCTCACTTTATGGAAAAAAGCATTGTCAATAACACTAGAAAACATAGAAGCTTAAATTTAGAATAATTTTGGCATCTTTAAAAGTAAGCACGATGCTTTGTCCTCCTGGGTATTGAAGAGAAGTCCCTTCTTCCTGTATAAAAAGGAAATATGTTAGGACACTAGGAAAAGAAAAAAATATATTTTTCCTTCGGAAGAGGCTTGTTTAGAAAGTACCTTAACTCTCGGTCACTGAAATTGACTCTTTCTTTAAACAAAGTGAAACAGAGCTGGAGAGATGGCCACTAGGCAAAACACGTGCTGTGCAAACATGAAGACCTGAGTTCGGTCCCCAGCACACCTTAAAAATGCAGGGTTGTGGTGGGGGATGCCTGTAATCCCAGTGCAGGGGAGGCAGAGACAGGGAATCCCTGGCAGGGTGTGGTCTAGCTATAGTCTAGCTGAACTGGTGAGCCCTATGTTCATTGAGAAATCCTGTCTCCAAAATATGTTGGCGAGTGATTGATGAAAATCTCCTGCATCAACCTATGGCCTCCACATATATACATGCACACACACATGCACATGTGTGCCCATGTATGAATACAAATAGAATCACACACACACACACACCCCTTCCCCAGCAGCGATTTACGTAGCTGTACCAGCTGACAAGCTTTGGCTATAACTTACGGTGAACTTCATTCCCCATCGTGGGCTCAGCAATGAAACTTTTCTGGGCCAACCACTCAGTCACAGAAGCACCTATTTCAAGTCTCCCAGACACCAAAGGATCATGCTATCAACTCCCTGTGCTTTCTTGTTTGTCCAAGGAAGCGCTAACATGAGAAATGGCTCTCTTCTAGTAGTTGGGTTCATATAGGAATGAAAGTGCAATCAAGTCCTCCTGAGTGCCTTCTCCATCCCAGGACTGGGCTGGACACTTTGCACACATTATCTCATTCACTTCTCCCAACAACCCAGGGATGGGGCTCGAATTGGCTCTTGTTTTCTTAACATTTTTATTGATAGCTTCCACAATTAGACACCGTAAACCATTACGATTTCCTCCCCTTCCCATCCTCCCCATATTTCTTTTATACTATTAGAGAAAACCATTAAAAACCAGGATGTCACACTCCTTTATGCATTAGCTATTCTCCCCCACCATGGCTCTTAAGCTCTTCCCACCCTCTCTTCTGCAAATTTCTCTGAGTCACGGTGGTTGAGTTTTAAGTCTGCTTAATTGTTGAGTTCTTAAGAGAGTCTCGGGATTTGTGTTTTGGACTATTTTGGGCATCCTCGGTGTCTATCTCTGTTATCCTTCCATAGGACATCTGACTTGCTGTGGGGGGAACTCTTGCTCATCATGTCACTTCCTGAAAGGTTTTGTCTCAATGGTGAGTTAGTCTCCTGCCTGGGTGTCCCCAGTCATCTCAGGTCCTATTGGTGGAATTCGGTTGTCCACGCATCTTGGGTTTGTAATTTTTTTTTTTTGGAATTGCTCTTAATTCATCAACCCAGACACAGCTTTGGTTCCTCTTCCACACCTTTCCCTCGGTTCTTCTGTGGATTTAGTCAGCCCGCCATGCTGGTTGTATGCAGAGCAGGTCTTGCCAAGCTGTCTGTGATCCTGTCGAGCCCACCTCTGTCTCATCACCGTATTTCCAGTGCCTGGCACCATGCTTGGCACACACAGTGGTCCATGGGTGGCTTCTCAACTGTATTTCCAACAGGCACTTGTGAAGATGAGGTTAAAATTGTGGATCTTGCTTTTCACCACTGCATCAGGTTGACTCTGCTATCATCCCAAAAGCAACGCCCAATCTGAAATTGTGATTGAAAATTTTTCTGGTGATACTGGACACAGGAAATGAACCTACATAAGCAAATGAGCAGGTCCATTAAAACCACAGAGCAGGTAGAGCTTGCTTATATGACTTTTGTCCTTGCTCTAGAGTCTCAGTGTTTTTGTGTTTTCAGCTGAGCTGAGTCCTTCTGGGGGATGGGTTGGGGGTGTTCATGCAACTGCCACTGTTGTGATTACTATTTATGATTTTAGTGTTCCCCACTCTAGAGCAAAGCCTACAGAGGGTGCGTCCCCTAATTACTCTTACAGCAGTAGTAGGGGGCAAATTGCAGTAGAGGATGGAATTCAAGTATTAAAATGAAGCTTTGATTTGCAGTGACATAAAACATTCCAAAAACTCCTGTCTTATCATATTATGCTGAAAATATTGCTATTTGAACTAGCATTCTGCTGTGTGGTTCTGTGGCTATAGATGGAAGGCAATAAAAAGTGCTAAATAATAAATATACAGTATCTCTCCAGCTGGTTTGCGACTATTTTCTTGGGGCTACATGTGTACTCTTTGAGAATCTTAAAGGTGAGGACTTTGATTTTGATGATAGTCTGAAAGGTAATCTAAGCACCTGTGGGCTATCCTTTCGGCACTGGCTGTGAGCTACTGATGCTCATATCAGAAACCCCACCTGTCTGTTTGGAGGAGACTAGACTTTGGGCAAAGGACATCACTTTCCCCTGTGAATTGGAGTTGCTGAGGCCCAAGGAACCTGGGATTGAACAACCAGCACCACATCCCCAACCCCATCCCCAGAGGTGATCCAGTTTCAGCAAAAGCCCATAAATTTGTCACATTAAAGTAATGCTATTAATTGGATTTTATTGGTTTTGTAGTTTTATGTGCATTTAATTTGAAAATTTGTTCTGGCCTAATAGTTTCCTAAAAGAACAATAATACGAAGGGCTTAGTTTTACATAAATGAATATTTAAATAAGATTATAATTTTAAATGTAAGGCAACATTGCATCTTGCTTTTTCCCCCTCAATTACTTGAAAGCATATCATATAATTAGTTCATTCTGAGAAAGGCTGCCATGGATGGTATTTATGATGCTGATATTTCTGGAAGGTTCTCTCAGTGACCAAGAGCCCCTCACATGGTGCAGACAGAGGCTTGGTGAGCTAAGTTTTTGTCTTCACCCTGCTTCAACTTTGCGCAATAGTAAGTCAGTTGCTTGCTTACCTGACAGAGATAGCACTTGGATGTAAGCATCTTTTCAGCTCCTTCCATCACTAAAATTTGAGTCTATAAACCCCAGGAATTTCTGACTATTGTTTGCTTTTTGGTCATACAGTGTCATCTGGCCTGACCCATAAAATTGGATTTTTTTTTTCTACTTCTTATACAATGGCAACAACGATGCCGTGTCTGAGTCCATTCAATCAGTTTTTTTGAAACATGAACTCACCTTTCTCCTTGGAAGTTGTAAAGCCCATTTTTCCTTCTGGAAAGAGAAAGGAAAGAAGGCAAGCACTTAATCTAGACCTTTGGATGTATAGAACTAATCTATCCCTTTGGAAAGAATGTTCATATCTCTGACAAAGGTTTCTGGGCAGAAGGCTGAAGAACATCACCAGCCCTTCTCTGTCTCCGATCCTGTGGTCATCTGTTCTCTTAATGGATGTGAAATCTACTCACCAGGGTGTTAGAACCCATAGCTGGTCTGTGGCCTTCAAAGTCCTTGCATTAGGCCACAGGTTCCATGGCACCTAAGGACAGTCCCAGGATTACTGAATAGGTGAACTCCTTAGAGCAGCCATAATGTGGTCCTAGGCTATGAGCTGGGTGTGAGTGTGTGTTCATGGGTGTATGGGTGGCCTGCATTATGGCATATTTGGGAGAGACAGAGGACCACTTTGGGTGGTGGCCCTCACCTTCCACTTCCTTCGAAGCAGGGTCTGGCATTGCTCACCTCTGCATTTGCCAGATTCCTTGGTCCAGGAGCTTCGGGAACATTCTCTCTCCTCCCCCAACTTGCTATAGGTGTGAGTGCTAAGATTACAGTTTTTACATGGGGCCTGAGGATCTGAACTCGGGTCCTTACACTTGCAGCCATCTCCCCAGTCTGGGAGTTTCTTTAGTTTCTCTGGGTAGGACTTGCAGATGTGGAGTGAAATTAAGAAAGAATCGTTTCCCAATGGAGTGGAGACAGCCCGGCCCCGAAATGGTCAACTAGCTACAACTAGAGCCTAAATCAGCCTCAGAAATTGCCAAAGATATGGCCCATTTAAGAAAACTCTTCTCTAATGTATGATTAATTCAGGTTACTGTGTGTTGGGTTGCAGATTGGAAAAGTAGAATGTAATTTTATAATAACTTTTTGGTTGATGGGCTGTAGGTGAACTCAGGTTTGATTCGAAGCAAAAAAACATGCCATGAAGAAAAATGTTTATGGTTGCCATTTGGCTTAAAGAGCCCTGAGGCTCCCATCTGTGCTCTGAAATATTGCCTCAGAACAAAAATATTTAGTGGTACTTCTCTAAATTAAAATCTAGTTTCTCCTTAGGCTTATGATTTGAAGTCAAGTTTCTGACTGAAATGAGATAATACAAAGGAAAAGAGAGGCAGGAGGATGATCAATATGACCCTTGGCCTTGACATATTGAAAAGCCCTGGTCGTTTTTCTTCTGCTTGATGTAGATGGCAGATTTATCATCAGGACAGTAGCCATATTCAAGGGGAGGAAAAGAAAGAGAAGTTACATCTAAGCCCTGTGACAGCATCTGTCACAGACAAGCAAATACATATTCTTACAGGAACACTCTCTTTAAAGAATCGCCTCTCATTGTCCTTCACTGGCTTTATGTTCCTTTAATGAGCAACACTGAGATCTAAGATAGCTCTGGCCTTTCAATACTCACAATAGAAAGTGATATTCTTGCTACCTCACTATAATAGGCTGAGGTAGTAATTAGATCATCCGTACCTGTCAGCAGCCAGCTGGGAGAGCAGAGGGGCTGGGTGGGGAAGGTACTTAGTTATGGAAGACTACCTCTCTAATTAACCACTGCTTACTTAGTAATCTCTGAGCATATAAATTGTATCAAGTCCACAGAGCCTGAAGTAATGGTGGGATGAACAAAACCATAATCAAAAGAAAGGCCTCAAATATTTCTTCTTCTTTGTGATATTTTATTTATTTATTTTTAAGCAGAGAAATAGAGAGTGGGGGAAGAGCATCAGGGGTATATGTCATGGGTACTAGGGAATTGAACCGGGGCCTTAGGTACTGGAGGCAAGTGCCTTAACCACTGATCCATCTCTCCAGCCCCACATTTCTTCTTATATATTTGAAAAATTAAGAAGCAGGGGTAGTTTAAGAACAGATATATATAACGTGGAGGATCCTTATGGAATCCCGCAGAGAAGGATGGGAGGAACGAGGGACCCATAGCCACAGACATTCAATCTACACAGGATAAGCCAGTGAGACAGAAACCAACGATCTTCGACACAAAGACCCCAAAACTCACAACCTTAAAGCAGCCTTAATACTCATCCACCATGACTCAGGGACCTATGCGGAAGAGGGGGCGGAAAGATTGTAAGAGCCATGGTGGGGGAGACTATCCAGAAGCATGGCACCCTTCAGTATCAACACACTTGGGACAGGAGGACCAGGTTGAGTATTAGGCTATCCAGGGTCCCCTGCCACAAGGACTGATCCAGACGGCCCACGGAGGAGGATATCCAGCTGATTGGGGATGGGGAGGGGGGCATTAGGGAATTGGGGATAACAGCTCATTGTTTGCCCACTGAATAATGTAACTCATTATGGACATTAAATATATATTTAAGAAAAAAAAAGAACAGATATAAACACTGGACAATACAAGCATGCTGGAGACAATAGGAAGTCAAGTGAGTCACAGGTAATTGTTGTGGCTGTGTTCCTGGCTGCTGAGAGTAATCGTGTTATTTCCTTCGCCTCTCCACCCTGAAGAAAAAGAAGAAATTTGTCAGAGCTTTGTGACAAATTGATGCCGGATAATGTTTCTGAGTGAAGAGTGTTGGAAACCAGCCCTTGTTCTCTGCATCTGTAGGGTGTCCAAGCCAGTCTGTTCATGGAAACAGGACATTGTATTTTCTGGGGTTCTTTGGTTTATGAATAATTCGTTTGTATTTCATACTTATCAGTGACATAGGTTTAATTTCACGCAAGACTTCTTGTTTTTAAATGGTTTGAAGAAGTTTTTCTGGGCTAAATTCTGAGCTCCTTTGCAATCTCAAGCCAATGAATGGGGCTCCGGGAAGCAGGCGAGAAAGCCTCAGTGGGTCAGGGAGCTCTCTGTGTGTCTGTGAGTAGAAGCCTTCGACTTCAAAGTCTTCCTGCCTTCTAACAGCCCAAGAAACAAGACTCTTTTTCCCCCCAATTTCTTCTGATCTATTCCTGTGGTTTAGGTAAAGATGAGACAGTTTGGAGGCAGAGTCGAGCAAAGCTAAGTGGTCAGGTCTCCTGGCCCCCTGGACCCTGGAGAAGAGTCAGTGTGTGTGATCCGTGTAATAGCATCACGATGTGGAAGGAAGGCTCAGCTCCATGTGATGCCTTCACCTCGTCTCCATCCCCGGAGTCTCTGCTGGAGAGCACATCATGCTCTTCTCCTGGATGGAGTGTTTCCTGGGCCAGTGTGCCAGCAGAGATGGCCCAAATCTCAGTGGTTTCATAGAACACACACCTATATCTCGTCTGTTGCAGATGAGTGAAGGTTGAGAAGGGGATGCACTTTTTGTATTAATTCAGAGATGGATGCTTCTTGTCACCTGTGGCTGTCATCTTCTAGATCACTTGTCCCCAAATTAGTCATGGATGGTATAATTAGCAAGAATGTGGCAAATTGTATGGGTGAGCTTAGAGGCATGTCTTGAAAGTGGGATATGTAATTTATGATCAATTTCCATGGGAAAATCTTGTTTTTGGGGTTCCATCTAAATGTAAAGGGAGCTGGAAACATAGCTGTGTACCCCAGAAGGATACACACTGGTGTGAACAGGCAACATCGTCTCTGATAGAGATAGTAGAATCTCACACCTGCCTTATTCATCCTCATAAAGGGGACTAGGAGCTACTGGATGTCGTGGTGATAAACACACACAGTCCCGTGTCTGATGGGTGAGACTCTGCCACTGTTCTGGTCTTCAGAATCAATCTTTTTGCAACTCAGGCTTGTTTCATGTTATCACTGGTCTTTATAGATCCTACAAGAAAACACCTTTCAAAACCCACATGGGCATTTGGTTTAGAAGGCTTTGTTCACTTTCTCCTTTTAAAGATCTGTGGGAGACATGGAAGTCATTTAAAATTTCAATTAATTTAATCCTCTATCTTCAGCTCTGTTAAGTGAAGATATTGCTGGGAAGAACTGCTGTTTGCAACCAGCCTCAGAAGAATGATTAGCAGAAATCTGAGGCCCAGGGGATGAGAGGTCGTGTGAGTAGAATAATACACGTTTCAGAATTCCAGTTACTTTAGTTAACAGTAAGAAGTGGTTTGTTGTTAATTACTTAAGCTTGTCTTCACACCCTTGTGCAAAAGCTTCGGAAGCTTAGTGTCCACTGCAGTCTTTACTCCCTTGCCCAGCTTGAGGGCATACACCTGAACCTGAACCTGAAGTCCTCACGAATGTCAGTAATGTCCCCATCACTACATCTCATGGCCCTTTCAAACCCCTGCTGTGGGAACCTCTCTTCTCCTTTGTCCATGTTCTGCTCTTCTCTCTCTCTCTCTCTCTCTCTCTCTCTCTCTCTCTGACAGTGTTTCCAAGGGAAGCTGGACAACCACTGTTATGACCCCAGGGAGAGAATCCATGCACCAGAAAAACTTATACTTCCTGTTCCAGGACCACAGAGGTCCCTTCCCATTCTGGGATCTGGATTCTGAGATTTTTCTGCTCAATACTATGTGGCCTTCTTTTTTGCTTTGTGTATTCGTTTACTTATTCATTTAACAAAATTTTGAATCCTTTTTATGTGCAAAGGATACTGTATACTAAGAACTTTGGAATATAATGAAGTGATTAAAATTTTTAAGAACTAAATTGGTAACGACTCCTGGCACATAATAACAAAAGAACTTTATTTAGACTTGAGTTTCTGTCTCTTATCTCCTGGTGTTGAACTGTATGACATCGATAAGTTCATTCATTCAACTGAGTGTTTAGAATGCAGCAGGTGACAGGTTAGGCCCAGAGATACAGAACTGAACAAACTTGCTTTCAGAGTGTGTAGTCCTTCAGGGAAGATACATACCAAACTTGGGCAGCTAATTCAGATAAATACCAAAACAAAATAGCTGTACTACCTCCATAAACAACCCTGGATCAGATGTGCTGTGCATTACCCACACACATTATTTTACTTCATGTTTATAACTTCTCTGGGATATACCACTGTTTGCCAGCCTCGCCTTGAGATGACCCAAATGAGGTGCCAAAAAAATTTCAATAATAAGTCCATAAAAAGGTAAAAAGGAGCATTAGTTAGTCATTCAAAATAGATTTATAAGCATTGCCTAAAATACATTGATTTTTTTTTTCCGAAAGAAAAAAAACTTTCTAATGTTTTTAGTTTTATTTAAACAGCAATGATAAATAGAATTTGAAGCCAGCAGAATGAAATGATGTCTTGTGGGCTAAGAGAGGGGAAGTGCTGAGGACCGGTAGAGGCATCCAGTGCTCCCTGCAGAGGGCTGGGAAGGCATCCTCATGCCAGCGGGAGCAGAACCCGTTGGAGGGAGCTCCAAAGGAACCTGCCCTTGATCTGGAAGGAACCAAAGACCTTCTGATGTCTTTCCACTCCTCTTCACCCCAACTAGGCAAATAATGGCAGCCACACCCAAGATGTCAATCCATATCTACAAATGTTAGCCATCTTCCTTCTACATATGCTATCCAGAGCTTCCTACATGCTATGACATCTAAGAACATAGAATTATTATTGGCAGTCTTTTTTCATGGTGGGGATAGTTGTCAGAGATATGAAGCAACTTAACCAGGCTCGCATGTTTAATAAGGCTGGTTCAAGATTTGAATCCATCCAGCTGACTCCTAAACCTGTGTGGATCTACAAATGTCACACACACACACACACACACACACACACACACACTAGTTTCACAGTTCTGAATTTAAATGGCCCTTCCACATTCTTGTGGCAATATGATCCCTGGCATCTCTTCTCATGCTGTATCTCCTTGAACACAGAGTCTGTGCCTCATCTGTGTCACTTAGCAAGGTTCATAGCTCTCGATGAAATGACTCACCGCTAGGGAACATATCTGTGGAGCAGAGTTTATGTTTTGCAGAAAGTGCCTGGATTGTCAGAGGCTGGACTGTTTTCATGCCGTTCTTCCCATCAGTGCAGGTCACAGACCTTGCTGATCTGTTTCAGGTGGAGCCAAGGACCATCCATGGGAGCCAGTCTGGCTAGTCTTGTGGGGCCTGGGTGTGCTCTTGCTTCCTGCTATGATAGAGGGCTGGCAATCCTTCCAGGACAGTCCCTAGCTCCAGACATTGAAGTCAGTGTTCCATGTCACAGGCTAGGACTCTGAGGTACACTGTACTGGGGGAATCAGGGCTTGCTGCACGTATTCTGGAGCCCATGCCACACCAAAGGACAGGCCTGCTTCTCCCCGCCTCTTGGCTGGTTGAATGCAGCATTTATGGGGACAGAGGAGGGACATTATCCAGACAGCGATTATGTCTTGCCGATTATGACAATGAACTGTGTAGACCGGCTAACTGGGAAGGGGTTTGTCTTTCTTCTGTTGTAAGGAGTTCAGGGTAGGCATTTGGGTTGGTGGGCTGCTGGAGGCATTAAGCACCCAAGCATTTTGCAGCTCTCTCTGTAGTATTCTCATCTCTGGCTTCCATACACACATGTCCCTAGGTTCTGCTCTCTCTCCAGACATCATCACACTTGCTTTTAAGACAGGCAACGAGCACAACTCAACGCAAATGCCCAGTAAGCGACTCTCATTTATAGGAACCTCAGATCTCCCTTCCCCTCCCACCTCTTCAGCTACAGTCCCAAGAACAACATACAAGTCATTGTCACAAGGGAGTCTGGGAACTAGACCATTTTAATCTGGGCATATTTCCAACCTGAACAAATTAGAAGCTCTATTAGAAAGAAGAGGAAAATTACTGTCTACATACATTCAATAATTCAAAACCCTGTCTCTGCAAGACTATTTGGTGGAAGGTTGGTGTGAGCTCTTTTCTGATGTTCTGTCTGAGCTCAAGCTAGCTGTAATGCCATCTTAAAGCTGGCCTTCTAAATGAAGCCACGGTTCCTGTGGGGTTGAAATTATTCATATGCATATTTTCGTTAGCTAAATGATTTTTAAAAAAGCCTTTTGACATGAGTGCTGGCATTCAAAGCCCAGGATCTTATTGGTTAGCATGCTTCCTGGGGAAATGTCATTTTTCAGAGAAGGGACACACTGGCTCGCCATCCTTTGGGAGTCCTACAAGAGTCTGCTTCTTCAGAAAGAAGGCGCTTGATACTACTCACTCTGCACACATGTACTTGGATTATGTCTTAGTCACTTCTGTCTGCTTGAACAAACTGTCAGGGCCCGAGTGCTTTATAAACCACAGAGTTTTAATTTCCCCAGTGTTGGAGGCTGGAAATCCAGGTTCATGGTGCCAACATGGCCATGCCCTGCTGAGGACACTTTTCTGGGTTGCAGCCTGCCAACTTTGTACTGTGTCCTCCCATGGTGGGAAAAACAAAACAAAACAAACAAACAAAAAAACAAAACAGAGAGCTCTTTGAGGTATCTTTTATAAAAACACCAATCCCTAGGGGGGAAATAATAGGAAATTACAATGTTGAAAAATGATCTTTTATGGGGCTGGAGAGATGGCTCAGCGGTTAAAGCACTTGTCTGAAAAGCCTAACAATCCCAGTTCGATTCCCCAGTGCCCATGTACAAGGTGGTGTATGTGTCTGGACTTCATTTGCAGTGGCTGGATGCCCATTCTCTCTGTCTTTCTTCTAGCTCTCTCTGCTTGCAAATAAAACAAACAAATAAATATTTTTAAAAAAGAACACCAATCCCACTCATGACCATTGTGTCTCCCTGACCTATTACTTCCCCAAATCCTGTCACATTGAGGGTTAGCTTGCAACATGTGAATTTGAGAAGGGGGACTCAATTTTCAGTTCATGACAGATTATACTCAGAACTAATCATGAAGAAAATGTTGTATCATCAAACTTTTCTACTTGGAGGCCCTGTTTCAGATAAGATTGGGGACAGGGGAACATGGGCTCTTAGTTATGGGGGAAAGGGGAGCATGTGCACATAGGTACTTGCAAATGTGGGCACCAGAGGACAAGCTCAGATGTCAAACTTCTGCATGCAATCCACCTCCCTTGAGACAGAGTCTCTCATTGGCCAAGAGCTCACCAGTTAGGCTAGACTTACTGGTCATGGAGCCTCAGGGATCCTTCCATCTCTGCCTCCTCAGCACTGGGATTACAGGTGTGCAGTCACCATACCTGGAATTTACATGTGAGTTTTATGGACCAAGCTCAGGTCTTAGTAACCTTAGTAACTGAGCTTCTCCACAGCCCTCATAGGTGTCTTTTTTTAAAAAAATAATGTAATTTATTTATTTTCAAGTAGAGAGAGGAGAGAGAGAGTGAATGAGAATGAGAACGGGCACGGCAGAGCCTCCAGCCACTGCATATGAACTCCAGTCACATGTACCACTTTGTGCATCTGGCTTTATGTGAGTATTGGGAAATTGAGCCCAGTCTAGCAAGGCTTTGAAGTAAGTGCCTTTAACTGTTGAGCCATCTCTCCTATCCCAGAAGTCTGTTTTTAGAACAGAAAATATGTTCCTAAGCATGCTTTAAGAAAAATATGGCTTTCTTCCCATTTTTGTTTATTTTTGCCTTGGCTACTAGGAGGCTCAGACCCAAGTGAGTGCCCACAAGAATACTATTTATTCCAGATTCTTAGTCAATAATGTCCTCTTTTCTCTAAAAAAGTTTCTGATATCTTTTTTCCTTATTAGCTTCACTTTTGTTCTATACGGATTTTTATTGGAAGCTTCCTTTTGACATAAAGATGGAGTAGAAGTGACAAATAAATAAAGTGAAAATAAAGGAAACAAATCCAGATTGTGTATTAATGTCTTATTCTACCAAAGCCATTTACTTTGGTGGGAGTCATTTGGGCTGTCAGATTTGTCTTAAAAGTCTTTGGGTGGCAGAATGGCACTCTCACTTTGGAGGTAAATAAATCAGCTAGATTCTTCAATCTGTTCATCTTGCTGCATTTTAAGTAGAGTTTAAGTCTTGAGAGGGGGTTGGCATGAATGGGTAATTACTATGAGATGAATGGTGATGATGTTCATTATGATGATGGCTCTGCTTCATTTGAACTTTCAGAGGGAACTAGCGTTTATC
This sequence comes from Zapus hudsonius, assembly GCA_004024765.1. Classification (NCBI taxonomy): domain Eukaryota; kingdom Metazoa; phylum Chordata; class Mammalia; order Rodentia; family Dipodidae; genus Zapus; species Zapus hudsonius. The sequence continues at coordinate 15,669 of PVHP010029405.1, forward strand.
TCAGTCAGCCACTGAACTTGGAAGGTAAGGGCACTTGAATTCCCCTTCTTTCAAAATAGCAACTTTTAAATATGCAGTGGTAAGCACTTAATGTTCAAGGCAATGGACATTAATGTCACTGTTGTTAGTGGACAATATAATAGAAATAAAATAAATGTAAGGCAGGGAAACTGTATTTTGTTCAATTTTTTCCTTCTCATTCACTGCATATTTCACTTTAGATTCTTTGATGACTCAGGTCAATGTCCATCAAATATGGGTGCTCAGGAATCAGATTCAGATCAGCAGTCTTTGAAAGCAAGTCCCTTAAACTGCTGAGCCATCTTCCCAGCCCAGGATCGCTAATTCCCAGGTTCAAGTTTGGTCTGGTTCGTCTAACTCAAGACCTAATTCATGACAATATTGACCCATGGTCACTTCTGGAAATAGCACTGATCCAGGGCCAGCAGATCTGTAGGCAGTGGCTGATGGTCAGTGGGCAAGCTCACTGTGCTCAGAGCTGGGTGAGGCTGAGGCTGTAAGCAGAGAAACCTCCTTAATACCTATGCTAAGAGCAGAGATGGCCCATAGCTGGCATCGGAACACCTTCTTTCTCCAACTCCTTCTGTTTGAGCCATGATACCCCCATAGACCACAAGGCCTTCTCTGGCCCTCCCAGACAAAGTCCACTGTGGCAGTGTGAAGTCTGGGGCAGAGAAACAAGGTCTTGGCCATGTTGGGTTGGAGGCTTACCCTCATCAGTCTTGGGCACATGACCAATTGCAGAAGTGCCCAGCGATAAGTTGAGTGCATAGCTTGGAAATGTGCTGGAATACGATGATCAAATTGCTTCCTAACAATGAAAACATATGTCAGCATGTTTCTGGAAAGACCACCTCTCCTAGGTCCATAGAGAGCCTCAGGTGCTCTTAGGGGCCACAGATATGCTACCTACCTCTGAGACCCTCAATCTGCTCATTGGAACTTCAGAACAGAAGGTTTGAGGTGAGTCTGGCAGCTCTGGGGGCAGCACATCATACATGCCAACTAAGGGCTAATTCTGCCCGTCTCCTTCCTCTCCTTCTCTGTGGAATCAGCACGTTTCTCAAAGCCAGTGTTAAGCATTCGTTTCAATCTCTCCTATTGGTTATAGATATGACTGCATTTCCACATGACCAAAAACTCCTTGAAGGGGTGGAGTTTGTTTATCTTTGTATTTCCAGTGCCTGAATCAAAACAGAGTAGCTGCTGGGTAATTTGTCCATTCAACTGAACTGAATTAAACTGAATTGGAAAGGCTGGGAGTTTTTTTTTTAAAAAAAATCACACTTCTGGGGAAATAGAAGTGGGTAAGAGCACCCCCAACCCCATGGCCCTTGACAGCACCCTCAGCTTTCCATGGACTTAGCAGAGAGGTGAACATTCCAGAAACATGCTCACACTTGTTTTCATTGTTAGTAAAGGGTTTGATCATCATGTCCCAATTGAACACTTCCGAACCAACCACACTCAGCGCATGCTGACAGATTCTCCCATGGGTCTGTCATCAGCCCAGGCTGATCCTGTACCCAGAGCCAAACACAACATAGGTGGGCTGGCCAGTGGCTGATGTCCCTTTAGCTGGTGGCCTGGGGAAAAACAGTTTGGCCCCTAACCACATTGGAACACCGGCACTGTGTTTGGCTCCAATGTGGCATGGAATAGAAGATACAGTTGAGGCAAACAGAAGCAGGATAGATATATTATCTGTCCACCATTTTATAACACGGAATCCCATGCCACCAACAAGCACATTTTGAATATCATTATAACTAAGTGGACATGATATTATCCAAACCATGGCTGAGTTTAGTACAGCTTCTTTGCTTATCAAGTGAGTGGGAAAAAATAACATCAAACAGAGGAAACTGGTGAGTTATGGAAAGGGAATAGGCTTTAGTGTTCCAGCTCCACTGACTAGCTGGGAACCTCAGCCAGCTACCTCATCTCCCTGCCTCCCTTAGGCCTCTGGGAACCGTGGTGTTTCTTATTTGCATTGAACACTCATGAAATGCATGTAAAGGCTCTTAGCCTCGTCGTCCCTGGTACAAAAGAAGAGATCAAGAAACTGGAGTTGTTTTGAATCTTGGCAGGACTTACTCTTTTAGCCATAAAGCAATCTGTTTGTGTTTCAAGACTGAGCCGCCCGTGGCATGTTATTCTCAGGGTGAACATCAAGTTCACACGACTTGTGCTTATTAATGTTCTGGAAATCATTGCTGGGTGCAGAAAGCAAGATGCATTTAGTCACGTGGGTAGAAAAGAGGTTGTGAATTTGAGAATTTTATCATATCTATTATCCATAATTACAAAATGCAGCCTGAACTATTATAAAAACTTTAAAGGGACGTCATGTTATTGATAGCATGCTTATTAACTCTGTGGGGTGACACTTAATTAAAAATCATTGGGGTGCCTCTGGGTTTAATATAAAATATATACTAAAGCCTTTGCTGCAATGCAGACATGTAATAAATGCTTCTCTTTAATCTGGGAGCTCTGTAATTCCAGTGCTCTTACTTATGTGATAAATGGTTATCATTGACCTCTAATAAGTTATTGCTGCTGTCTATTTAAAAAGAGTTCTCAGTCACTTTATTATAGTGTGTTTGAAAATCTATAGAGAAAAAATATTTGAAATCTTTGCTTACTGGTTACTATCTTGATAAACCTGTAATGCTACTCAAAAAAATTTCATTTCATATTTTCTGAATAAAACCACAGTTTGAAGAGATGATTTTATTTTCAGGTAAAGGCACATGTGAAAATTCATGGGACAATGAGATCACCAGAGAACATATTTATAAGAGAAATTTAAGAGGCTGTGAACTTGAGATAGATTTTAGGGCTGAAAATTAGTAATAACTGTGAATAGAATTGGTTGTTGATCTGCTTATAGAACCCAAAATGGAAATCCAGACAGGAAGAATTAATTTAAGACTGGCATTGCCATTTCACCTAGCGGAGGCAAGAATATTCTCGTTTCACTGATAATAGAATGCAGGTTGGAAAACCATTTCTCCCTCTCTTATTATCTGATAATATACAAGCAGAATTCACAAATAGTATCTGTTGGAATTCCTGTCTCAAGTCTCATCTGCAAAGGCCACATTGTCTGCAGTGTTATCATATTTATTTTCTCATTACTGGACTTAACCCCTCAGCTCTGCCATGTCCTCACTGGACCTTGGTGAAAGAGGCCACTCACTGCCTGTCACTCTCATCTTCCAGATCATGTTCACACTTCCTACTGTGGACACCCCAGTCTGCCCCAGCCAGGATCAAAACACATGACTCCCTTTCTTTCTCCCCAAACATAGAAAATACCTACTCTCCCTACAATATCTTAAAAATAAATTTCTCCCCAAACACGATACAGCCTGATCCATCTTTTTTTTTTTTTTTGTATTTACCTGTGGCACAATTCTTATACATTCCTGGATTTTTAAATAAAATTTTATTTATTCATTTTCAATCAAAAAGAGTGAGAGCAAGAGCAAGCGAGCGAGCGAGCGAGCGAGCGAGAGAGAGAGAGAGAGAGAGAACACCAGGGCCACCACCAGTCTGGCTTATGTGGGTCCTGGGGAATTTAACCTGGGGCCTTAAGCACTGGAGGCAAGTGCCTTAACTGCTGAGCCATCTCTCCAGCCCCTACTCCTGGATATTTTATCTTAACAAGGTAGATTGTTTCCTAAACACATGTCTGGACTTTTCACCTGTGACTTTGGTCATCCTATTTTTGTAGCTTATTGTATTCTTTCTTTTTCATTCTCAAATTCTCATCCTAAAAATTTACCCACTGCTGAAAACAACTTCAGATACATTATATGTGCAGCAGTGACAGTCCACTTTTTATTTAATTAAAACTCACTATAATAGGGCTGGGGAGATGATTATGGATAAACTTGTTATGAAAGCTTGAGTATCTGCATTCAGAACTCCAGAATCTTTGTAAAAACTAATCACTGAAGTGGGCACCTGTAATTCCAGTCACTTATAGTGAGAAGGGAGGCAGAGACAGGAGAATGTCCTGGAAACTCACAGGTCAGTGAACATAAGGACGAATAATGAGAGACCCTGCCGGAAGCATGGTGGAAAGTGAGGACAAACATCTTAGGTCCTCTGACCATCACGTGTGTGACCTGGACCTATGGTACATGCCTCCTTCCACATACAAACTCCAAACATAAAAATAAATGACTAGAATAGCATTACTTACCATTTGAGAAGCAGAGGAGAAAAATCAGAATTCTACAATGTAATGATCAACATTTCCATTTTGCAGTTATTCTACTTTAGTCCTAGGTACAGATGCAGACAGAAGGGAAACAGATAGGAAGTTGCCAGAAGAAAATCTCAGAGGAGGAGAAGGAAATCTAAAAAGGAGGACATTGCTGACGGGAGTATGGATAAAAGCAAGGTCTCATGAAAAAGAAGGGGTTCAGCATATAAAAACATTTGAAATGTTTCATCTTGGGACAGCTCCAGATATGCATGCAATTTTAAGGAGCAATAATGAGAGGCCACGTAGACTTCTCACAGTTTCCCCAATGACACTAAGGATATTTCAGTATCATAACCAGGAAACTGACACAGACCTTACTCATATTTTATCAGGTTGACACCCATCTGCATGTCTCTGCATGTGTATATATGGAAATACACTGAGCAGTTTGATCAGGTCTTAACTGCTTTACCTTCCACCAGTCACGATACAAAACAGTTCCATCACAGGACATCTTGAGTTGTGATCCCGTAGCCCATTACCACTTCTAGAAGCCACTAATCTGCTCTCCAGGTCTGTAATTTTATTATTTCAAGAATATTGGGCTGGTGAGATTGCTCAGTGGTTAAGGCACTTGCCTCCAGTGCCTGGGGCCCCTGGTTCAGTTCCCCAGGACCCACATAAGCCGGACCCACAAGGTGGTGGCCCTGGTGTTCTCTCTCTCTCTCTCTCTCTCTCTCTCTCTCTCTCTCTCTGTAGCTCTCTGCTTGAGAATGAATAAATAAAATATTTATAAAAAAATAAAAAATATTAAATAAGTGGGGTTGTAAGATAAACAGAACAGGAATTTTTCAGTTCTTTGTTGGGAAGCTCTTTGTTACTGTCCCTAATACCGTCTTCAAGATTGCCTCACTGCTTGCCGTTGCCTTTGGAGCGCAGATCAACAGAGACAGTATGTGATGGAATGTGAGCTCTTGGAAGTGACAGATGTTTTAGGGAGAACTTTGACCTTCAAAGACCACAAAGTTGGTGAGATTTATAGCCTGATCCTACTAAATTTTGTGCCCCTCCTTACACAGGTCCTTTTCAGTCCCTCCCAGACAAATGCCATTCTCCCAGGGCCTCAGCAACTCTATATTTTCCTACAGCTTTGTAATGGAACTGTAAGTCTGAGCTCCTGCACCATCTCTTACCACTGCGTTAGCCTCTCTGGCCCTCTGCCCTCTCTTCATTAAGGTCTTTGCCTTTGATCCAGCTTCTCATTGTTATTGCTGATGAGATCCCAACTGATACAGGTGAGAAGGGATGAATTTAAACATAAACACTCTTTAGCCTTGTATCTGGTAAGTAATAATAAACAGGGCTTCTGGGTTCCCTTTGGTCTACATGGGGTTGCTTTGTTTTTACATTTTATTCCCCATTCCTTACATCAAACCTACTTCTAAACCTCCTCCAAGAGGCAAAGAGGGCATAGGTGACATCACATCCCATCACATACTTGACAGAGTGACTGGAAACGTGAGTAAGTACATCCTGGCCACATCCTTTGCTAGCTGTACACTCAGCTTTCTCATCCAAAATGGGGATGAGATACAGATGGGAGAATGAAATAGTACACACTACACAGAGCTGGGAACATGGCTCCTTGGGTCATTGTAGGTTTACCGCACCAGTACTTACAGCATATCTACTGCAAGCTAGGAAGTGTTGGTGTCAGATACAAAGGTTGAGCAAGGGTGGATCAATCTTTAATAAACGCTCACATTATGGAACTGGGGGGATGCTCAGTGGTTATCGTCACTTGCTCTGCAAGTCTGCCAGTTAGAGTTCAGATTCCTAAGCACCCACCCACATAAAGCTGATGCAAGGTGGCACAAATGAACTGTGACACACACACACACACACACACACACACACACACACACACACACACTTGCACACAGTTACCCACTTTCAATTAAGTGTGCTCCAATTGCAGATACAGAACACAGGAATAGAGCATAATCTAGTTGAAATTATTTTTGAACAGAAATAGATATTTTAATAAAATCACACTTCTCATTAAGGCCTTTGTTATAAATTAAAATGATTCCCCCTTCGTTACAAATTAACCATCTTTTCCATTTTGTTAAGTAATGAGGACTGCAAGCCCACATTCCTGATGTGTTAGAGAGAAAGAAATGACTTTGTATCTCACCTTTGAGATCAGAGCTGCAGCTTTCGGGGCAGGCGACAGTCTTGAGAAGCTACAGCATTCAAATAGCAACTCTTAATTAACCGGATGGTAATTCTTGTCTTTGTTTATAAGTTCTTAGGGAAAATAAAACTTAGACTGATGATGAAAGGTATTTGCAAACTTAATAAGGATTATCATAATAAATGCTTGTGAGTGCCTTTCTCATTCAAAAATTTAAATGTCATCAAATCCTTGCTTCATCTTTTCTCTTCTGCTAACTTAGTGCCAGGCAGGTTCCATCTTCTGTTCCTCTTGATCAAAGCCATTAATTATCA
>PVHP010029406.1:0-22449 GCA_004024765.1 Zapus hudsonius
TGCTGAGGTCAGAGGGCAATATTCAGGTTAGTACTCATCTTCCACCTCAATTGAGGCCAAGTTTGTGAGCTTCTCGCCTGTTGGGACACAGAAGCCCAACACAGCTTCTGACTTTCATGTGAGGTCTGGGGATCCAAACTCAGATACCCAGAGTTGTGTGAGAAGTGCTTTCTCCACCAAGCCAACCATCTCCCCGGCCCCCAAACCAGGGTCTCTAGCCCAGGCTGACCTGGAGCTCACTCTGTGGTCTCCTGGGAGGACTGAAGGTCTAGGAACCCGAGTGGAGGCTGTTTCATCTTTGGAAGTGTCTTGTCCTCATCCACTAAAGCCTGGATTTTTGCTGCCATGGTTTAATTTGGCTTCTTCCGTTTGATATGGTTTCTTCTAAAAATGAACTTAAGCATCATAGCGTTCACCTTTCATCACACCAGCACTTTATCTGCTAAGCCATCTCTCCAGCCCGGTAATACGCTTTTTAAACTTTGTTCATTTTAGTGGTTGTGTGTGTGTGTGTGTGTGTGTGTGTGTGTGTGTGCGTGTGTGTTGGGTGCAGATGCCTGGTGGAAGCCAAGGCCGGCCGGCCAGGGAGTCCCAGCTCTTCCTGCTCGGGTCCCAGGCTTGCGTAGCCCTGCCTGCCTTTCTGCGGAGGTGCTGGGGACTCAGGCCCTCATGATTGTACATTAAGTGTTCTCAACAGCTAAACCATCTCCCCAGCCCTGGCTGCAGAGTTTTCTACTGAAGATGTTGCCCAACCCGTTTCTGTGAACGCTCTGATTATGTGAAGAGAAGCACTTGCTTGTCTGGGCTCCTGTAGAGGGAAGCGGGGTGGTCATTCGAAATGTGACTGTTTGAAGAACATCTCACTTTTCTGCTGCAGCAATAATGGCCCCAAAACCTGACGATTATGATGAGAATGTTAAGAAGAGGAGTCTAGTTAGAGCTTAAGAAACACTAACAAAAGAAGATGCTAACAAAATGCAGGGGCATCAAAGTAGCCAGGAATATATTCTTTTTTTAAAAAATATTTTATTTATTCATTTTCAAGCAGAGAGAGAGATAGAGAGAGAGAGAGAGAGAGAGAGAGAGAGAGAGAGAGAGAGAGAGAGAGAGAGCGCAAATATGGGCGCACCAGGGCTTCCAAGCCACTGGCGAATGCGAATGAACTCCAGACACATGCGCCCTCTTGTGCATCTGGCTTTACATGGGCACTGGGGAATCGAACTCTGGTCCTTCTGCATTGCAGGCAAATGCCTTAATCGCTAAGCCATCTCTTCAGCCCAAGCGCTGGGGAATCGAACTCTGGTCCTTCTGCATTGCAGGCAAACGCTTCAACCGCTAAGCCATCTCTTCAGCCCAGGAATATATTCTTAATATCATTACATATTTGGATCTCAGTGTGCCAGCCATCAGTTTATTAGAGGGAAGTTCTCTGGATTACAGCAATAGACCCCTGTCACTAGTCAGTGGTGGTTCTCTGGATGACAGTAGTAGATCCGCGTCACTCGTCAGAGGTGGGCCAGGTGCATTCCACTCCAGCTTGAGAAGACAAAGGCTCCTCTGGAAGGCACATGGCGGGATGAATTGGATTGTAAGTTACATGTCAATATCCCTGCCTTCTCGTGTTGGCCAAGGAGCTGGCCCCCCAAAGCACTTCCGAGAAGCCCGCCCTGGCTGCTGCAGAGGCATAGCCGTCAAGAGGAGTGATGGGAGAGAGAATCTCTGAGGCAGGTGCTGAGATCTTTTAAGCTCAGAAAAGGAGTCTTTCCGTTAGTGTATTTGAAATAAGACCCTCTTTGTTTGCAAATGCTGTAATTACGTGTTCCTCATAACAAGTTTCTAACTGAAATGTGTCTGGGAAACTGGCCAGAGGTCTGAAAGGGCCCAGTCTTCGGAAGATACCCCTTCCTTCACTGCAGGCCTGGCCCCTCCTGGAGTTGGGCTTTCTGGTTGTCAGGAGCAGCCTAGGCTCAGGAAAGACTAACTTCAGGTCAGGGGAAGTGGCTTCTACTGTCCGTCCACACGGTCCTTCCGATCCACTTGGACGTTTGGAGTTTGGGCTTCTGCCGGGTTGTTTGACAGGCATCTGTGGCTCCATTTGCTGGCTGAGGCAGTAGGGTCATGACTTTGAGGCTGGCCGCGCCAGCATATTGAGTTGGAGGACGGTTTTGGCTACACAGCAAGACCCTGCTGTCTCTGTGACAGTAACCTCTGCACCTGGACGGACCTGCTCGGAAACCGACTGGGTAGATTGAGGACTTGGGATGTCTCATCTGAGTTCATGAAGATGGTACTTGATGGTTCATGCCTGGAGTCCCAGGACTCAGGGATCTGAGGCAGAAGAATTGTTGTCAGCTTGAGGCCAACCTGGGCTGCAGAGTGACTCTCCCAAACAAAACAAAAGCAAGTGGCGTACGTGTGTGCACACGTGTGTGTAATGGGCTGAGTTTAAAGAAAGGCAGTTTGTGTTTAAGCTGTAGGATTTGTTTGTAAGCTGTGCGCGTGCCTGTGTGAAGGGCATGGTTTAAGGAAAGGCGGTCTCTGGTTAATTTGCAAGACTGGCTGCCCTCTGTGCCATTCTGTGCATTAGACCAGCTTCTTAAAGCTGTTCTGTTCCTAAGGTTGTCCATCTCCTTAGTGCCTCTGGCCAGATGTGCTGATAGGTGCTTGTCTTTGGCAGCTGCCATTTAGGAAGAGTCAGGAGTGTCCTTGAGGCCCGCTTGGGCTGTCCTGGCTGCAAAGCTCCTGCGTTCTTGCTGGAGTCACTCCTGGTGGTGCACGTCTGAACTTGCATAGGCTGCATTCATTTGGAATGTGGTCCGGAGACGGTCTTGATGGAGCCCTGGCGCTGCCTCTGCGGGAGCCTGCCCAGTGCTGCTTCCCCACCCAGCCAGATGCAGCTGACGCTTAAAGCTGGCGGGGTCGCAATTAAGTCCACTGAAGCAACCTTGCCCCGCATAATTAATGGAACGACAGTCTCGTTAAAAGACTTTAGGAATGTCTCTTCTTTTTCCCCTTCAAGAGCCTAAAGGAAGAGAATGGCTCGGGTTGTTCGCCTGAGCCGGTTTTCAGCGATGGGTCCATCGTGGGACCCTGGGATGGTCCTGATTGCCACAGGCGCCGTCCAGGCTGTGTCCTGGTTGTCCCATCGAGAAAGGCTGCTCTCTGCTGCCCTGCACTGTGTGACCTTGGGCTTGTCAGAAGCTTGTTTGCAGCTGTCTCACTCGAATACAGCTGACCTAGCACCCAGACATTGTGTGTACGTGTAGGCTGGCAAATAGCAGGTAGGCTCGTCCGGCGGGTTGGGAGGGTCCCTCTGCCGTGTTCTCCGGCTGAGCGGCTGAGCGTGCTGTCAGCCGCTCGACTCGGCTCGGCCAGGGTAGTGTCTCTTCTCTTCGGAGGACTTAAGAAGTGCGTCACGGGATGGAGGTGGCCAGTCGGGGAGGGAGGACCCTTTCCGACACGTGATCATCTCAGTTTTGGTTTTTCGAGGCAGGGTCTCGCTCTAGCCCAGGCTGACCTGGAATTCACTACATATCAAACTCCCAGTGATCCTTTATTCTTTTAAAATGTTTCTATATAGGGTCTGAGTCTGTAGCCAAGCCTGGCTTGGATCTTGCTATGTTGCCTAGGGTCACCACAGGCATGAACCACCATGCCTGACCTAGACAAGAGGTTCATGTGCTTACAGTTTTCATAATAGATGAGGAGAGAATAAAACAGAAATAATGGATGACATGGTTTTGAAAAATAAAAAGGTATGAATTTTGTCGTGAGGTTGAAAATACGCTCTGGGTCTGGAGTTGTGCCAGGATCAAGTTTCCCAGAGCATAGGAATCAAGATCGAAAAAGAATGATCTTTAGTTGATAAACTTGATGTGACTGTAACAAAGTACCTGCGATAACTTGAAGGAAGGTTTACTTTGGCAGGCGTTGTTTTCATTGACGGCTCCCACAATAGTCTGATCCTAACGCCTCCTACCATTCTCTTTCCCTCCCCTTCAGCTCGACTCTTGTTGTTGCATAAATGTGTGTGTGCTGCGGGGCGCTCGCCTGGAGGGCTGGAGCCAGCTTGGGTCTCCCACTCCATCCTCTTCCCCCTGTACCTACCTTGAGCGGAATCTTAGTGACTGCAGGACTCTCTCATAAGCCCAGGTCATTCCCTGACCCTTTGCAGGACTGGGGTTACAGGTGTGTGTTTTTATGTGGGATCCCCTCATGCTTGTGCGGGGAGCACCCTTAACCCCTGAGTCATCTCCAGCTCCTGGCTCACAGTTTTAAATATTTTTTATTTATTCATTTTCAAGCAGAGAGATACAGAGATACAGAGAGAGAGAGAGAGAGAGAGAGAGAGAGAGAGCGCACCAGGGCCACCACCTTGTGGGTCTGGCGTATATGGGTACTGGGGAATTGAACCAGGGGCCTTAGCCACTAGAGGCAAGTGCCTTAACCGCTAAGCCATCTCTCCAGCCCCTGGCTCACAGTTTTAAAAGGGTTCAGGTGGTGTGGCTTTTTGGCTATGCATGTGGCGAGGAGCTGCTCGCCTGGCAGCTGGAGGCGAGAAGGAGATGAGAAGGGCTTAGGCCGTGCCCAGCGACCCAAGCCCCTTCTTACTAGGCTGTACCTTTTACAGCCTTCACTACCTTCAGGTAGCCCTCAGCTGAGAGCTTTGATACAGGGGCCTCTGGGGGACAGACCAGGTCGTTCTAGGCACTGGAGCTTTTCTAAAAGTCCCTTGTGTTGAAAGTATTCCTGACTTACAGTATAGCATGTTGCTCCGGGGGAGCTCTTGCCTAGCAGGCCCAAGGCTTTGGGTTCGATTCTCAGCACGGCACAAGGAAAAAAGAAAGGCAGTTTAATGTAAATACGGTCACTATAAAACCCCGGGCTTTGTTCAGTTTACCCAGTGATATTTATGCACAAAGCAAGTACAGGAAACGTGGGAATGAGGTGCCCAGCTCGGAAGGTAAGGACGGATTCTTGCCATCGGATGTTACAACGTGACATCACTGACATGAAACAGTCCCCTCCCACTGTGCACAGCTGTTTGAAGCCTGGCTTTCCTCAGGCCGGCAAGGCTTCAGCTTGGGGAAAGCGGGAGTGAGTAAGAGTGAGTGGGTGGGAGACGTCAATTAAAGGATGAGTGTGGAGAGGCCAGGGCTGGTCCTGGGACGTCCTGGTTTTATAGCAGCTGAGTGTTTTTAATGCCAGTGAGAGAAGAGAACCAGGTCTCATGGAGGCAGAGAAGCCAGGGTGTCCATGCTCCAGCCATTGAAGGCTCACAAAATCCTCGCAGGCATTAAAGGCTGAGGTTCACTTCTGGTTCAACACCTATCGTCATCAAACCCTGCCAACCATATGTTTAGTACACTCCTGCTAGATTTTATTTTATTTATTTATTTTTTATAAAAACATTTATTTGTACGGAGAGAGATGGGCTGGACATGCCGGGGCCTCTAGCTGCTGCAAACAAACTCCAGATGCATGTGCCACTCTGTGCATCTGGCTTTATGTGGATACTGGGGAATTGAACCTGGGTCGTTAGGCATTACAGGCAAGCGCCTTAACCGCTGATCCATCTCTCCAGCCCCTATTTTATTTTATTTTTTCATTTAATATTAGGTTTTTTTTGAGGCAGGATCTCACTCTTGCTCAGGCTGGCTTCAAACTCATAGCTGGGATTAAAGGCTTGTGCCACCACACCCAGCTCTCCTGTTAAACTTTAGATGACCTAATAATGGTGAGTACTTGGTAACTTGTTATTTGGTGTGTATGTAGTCAAGGAAGGGGATAGAGGTGAGAAAATACTTAGGATATTGTGGGAGCAAGTAAGAAATGTAATCACACCAGATGAACATGGTAACGATGTTTGCTTCTTGGAATTTGCTCTTATTTTAATGTTATCATTTGCTGAGATCGACAGGTACTGTCTCTTTTTTTTAATTGTCCATAATGAGTTACAACATTCAGTGGGCAAACAATGAGTTGTTATCCCCAATCCCCCGCTGCCATCCCCTCCCCCCTCCACTGGATAACCTCCTCCATGGGTCGTCTGGATCAGTCCTTGTGACAGGGGACCATGGATAGCCTAGTATTCAGCCCGGTTATCCTGGCCATGCCTCTGGATAATCTCCCCCACCACGGCTCTCACAATCTTTCCGCCCCCTCTTCCGCATAGTTCCCTAAGTCTCTTACAGCCCCCCTCCCCTTTTATCCATGGTGGGTCTCACTCTAGCCAGGGTAACTTGGAGCTCACAGCGATCCTCCTACCTTAGCACCCCCACCCCCACCCCCAGTGCTGGGATTAGAGGCGTGTGCACCACACCTGGATTCTTCTGCCTTTTTTAAGTGAATCATGAAAGAAAACACTAATGTTTGTGTGATTGAAGAAGTAAAACCGAAATGCTGCTCATCAGTGACACATACTTAGTCAGAGGCGGCACTCTGACTCACAGACCTGCTCATCTGTCTTGCTTCTGGTTCGTTGTGCTTGGAGCCTTTCTGGTCTCAATGTTGGGAATGGTTGGCCTTGGTGTTTCCATAGCTGCAGCCTGGTTAGAAAAGTCTTTTCTGGCTTAGAGAAAGAATCTAGCTGGATGCACTCAGGAGGACCCTGGGAACTCTATATATAGTCTGGGGCCATAGTGAGCAGAGGTCAGCTTGGGCTAGAATGAGACCCTCCCTGGGGTGGGGAAGAATCCCTAAGTGCTCCATAGGTTGGTATATATAAGATTTAGATCTTATGTGCAGATGCTAACTAAATAGCTACAGGCTTCATTTTCTATTTTCTCTGTATTATTGTTACACCCTGTTTTGAATTTTTGTTTCTGTTTTTCATTTTATTTTAAAAAATATTGCTACTGTGTGTGTATGTGGAGAGAGAGAGAGAGAGAGAGAGAGAGAGAGAGAGAGAGAGAGAGAGAGAGAGAGAAGGAGGGAGGGTGAGGGACACTATGGGCAGACCAGGGCTTCTTGCAAATGAACTCCAGATGCATGCACCACCTTGTGTGTATGGCTTTATGTGGGTACTGGGAACTGAGTCTGAGTCTGGGCCTAGGCCAGCAGGCTTTGCAAGCAAGCACCTTTAACCTCTGGGCCATTTCCCCAGCCCTGTTTCTGTTTTTTAAAAATTAATGGATTAATTTAGAGATAAGGTTTCAATATGTAGTCCAAGCTGGCCTTGGACTTGTGATCCTCCTGCCTCAGCATCCTGAGTACTAGGGTTGCCGGCATGCGCTCAGCTTTGTTTCTGTTTTTTGTAACCCAGGTTGGCCTGGAGCTTACTCCTGCCTTGGATACTGGGATTACAGGTGTTACACCACCATATCTGGCTTTTTTCAATTTAAAAACAAACTCCATTTTAGTTTGTGTGTGTGTACACACACACACACACACACACACACACACACACACACACACACACACACACTATCTTGACTGCTATTTAAAAAGATAATGAAGTGTAGGCTGGTGAGATGGCCCAGCAGTTAAGGTGCTTGCCTGCAAAACCTAACAACCCCGGTTCAATTCCCCAGTGCCTATGTAAAGCCAGATTCACAAAGTGGTACATGCATCTGGAGTTCCTTTGCATTGGTTAGAGGCCCATTCTCTTTCTGTCTGTCTCTCTTCTCTGCCTGTCTCTGCTTGCTCATAAATAAAATATTTGTATATATAAAAGATGATAATGAGCTGCTGGGGAAGAGGTTCTGCGGTTAAAGGCACTTGCTTACAAAGCCTCCGGGCCTGAGTTTGATTCCCCAGGACCCACTTAGAGCCAGATGCACAAAGTGGTGCATGTGTCTGGAGTTCAGTTGTAGTGGTAGGAAGCCGAGGTGCACCCATTCTCTCTCTCTCTCTCTCTCTCTCTCTCTCTCTCTCTCTCTCCTTCTTTCTGAGCCTCTCTTACAAATAAATAAAAAATATATACATGATAATGAAGAGTATCTTATGTTGATATGGTTGTGTGTTTATATTATGAAATATGAGCAAATGATAAGTGTATATGTGTATATATGTGCATGTTATGGAAGGGTTTATGCTAGGCTGTTTGAAGTGGTCTCATTTTTTTTCTAGGCGCTGACATTATAGGAGACTTTTATTTTCCAGTTTTTCCATTTCTATAACATTTGGATTTTTATACTTAACATACATTGATTTTGTAATCAGATTTTTTCTTTTTTTAAAAGTAGTGTTTAAAAAGTAATGTAAACAAACATGATTTAGAGGGACAGTTTTTGAATTAAATGTTCTCTCTATGTGTATTGCATATAACTTATTAAAGCATTACTGGATGTTTCTAGAACTGAGACGATGATGTGTTCCTGATCCCTCTTGGGCATTGGAATTCACATCTTAGATTAAGTAACATTTTCCGAAGAGGGAAGAAGATAGGGCAAGTTTCTGATATGATATCATTTGGAGGGTATTAAGAGGAACTAAAGCCAGCGTGGTGGCACACGCCTTTAATCCCAGCACTCGGGAGGCAGAGGTAGGAGGATCCTCGTGAGTTCAAGGCCAGCCTGAGACTACACAGTGAATTCCAGGTCAGCCTGGGCTTGAGCGAGACACTACCTTGAGAAACCAAAAAAAAAAAAGGAACTAAAAACAAAATCCATAAAAAATTCTTACAACTGAACAACAAGGGGGGAAAAACTAGTCCTATTAAAAATTGAGCAGAGGGGCTGGGGAGACGGCCCACTGATAAGGCACTTTCCTGAAAAGCAGAAGGGCCTGAGTTCACGTAAAGCCAGGATATTCAGTAGGCTGTCCCATATAGATTGGCATGAATCCTGCACACTCTGTAGTGTTTACCTAGTGACAAAACCATCCAAGGACACATGTCTCAGAATGGTTCTCCGTCACTAAGTATAGTCATCTTATTTATGACATATATGATGTTTTCATGTTCCTGTACATTGTAGAATGACCAAATCAAATTATTTCACATTTAAAATAACCTCTTGGTAAGAATACTTAAAATCTGCTCAGCAATTCTCAAGTGTACATCGTATTATCTGAAGTCACCATGATGTGTACTCGACCTCTTGAACTTGTTCTTCCTGATTTATTGAACTTTGTGTCCTTTGGATGGTTATCTGCCCAAACTCTCTACCTCTCAGCCTAACCAGAATTGTATTCTTTTTCACACTGTATTACAAGTGTGATCATGTGGTATTTATCCTTCTATGCCTGGGATATATCACTTACCATAGTGTCTATCTGGTTCATCCATGATATTTCTTTTTTGTCTTGTTTTGTTTTTCAAGCATAGGGTCTCGCTTTAGCCCAGGTTGACCTGGAATTCACTATGTAGTCTGGGACTGGCCTTGAACTCACGGCAATCCTCCTTCCTCTGCCTCCCAAGAACTGGGACTAAAGGCATGTGTCAGCATTTTTTCTTTTAAAAGATGAGACCATATTTGTCTCTGTGTTACATTTCCTTTATCCACTTATCCATTGATGGACATTTAGACTTACGTTTTATTCTTAATAGTGTTCTACATAGCTAAATTGTATTTATTTAATTGAGAGAGAGTATGAGAAAGAGAGAATGGGCGTGCCAGGGCCTCCATCCACTGCAAATGAACTCCAGACACATGTGCCACCTTGTGCATCTGGCTTTATGTGGGAATCGAACTCGGGTCCTTCTGCTCTGTAGGCGTATACCTTAACTGCTAAGCCATCTCTCCTGCCCCATAGCTAAATTTTATTTATTTCATAATAGGTATTGATGCCAGAGTCTCACACATGCCAGGAGAATGCGCTTACCTCTGAACCTCTTTCTGAGCCCTAGATTGCTGAATTTTAGCCACTTCTAAATAATTTCTTTGTTGCATTGGCATTAAATGTGTTTTTGACACGTTTCTCAAGTGTGACTGATTACTGGCTAGCATTAGAACTTTTATTATTTTTTTTATTGTTTTTTATATATATTTATTATCCATAATGAGTTACATTATTTAGTGGGCAAACCATGCGTTGTTATCCCGAATTCCCCAAATTCCCCCCCTCCCCATCCCTGATCAGTTGTATATCCTCCTCCGTGGGCTGTCTGGATCAGTCCTTGTGGCAAGGGATCCTGGATATCCTAGTACTCAGCCCGGTCTTCCTGGCCCAAGTGTGTTGTCACTGAGGGGTGCCATGCCTCCGGACAGTCTCCCCCACCACGGCTCTCACAATCTTTCCGCCCCCTCTTCCGCTCAGTTAGAACTTTTATTTTTAAGGCAAAAGGGATTTACTGGAAATAAAGATGGAAAGCCGGGCGTGGTGGCGCACGCCTTTAATCCAGCACTCGGGAGGCAGAGGTAGGAGGATCGCCATGAGTTCTAGGCCAGCCTGAGACTACACAGTGAATTCCAGGTCAGCCTGGACTAGAGCGAGACCCTACCTCGGAAAACCAAAAAAAAAGATGGAAAAGTCCCCAAGTGTCAGGATAAGCATGCTTAGGAGTTCAGGCAGCATCCAAGAAGGGGCGGAGGGGGCAGATGTGGGGGGAAGCCTCGGGCTGGGAAAGTCAGTCCGAAGCACTGCGGAAACCTGGACGGTGGAAGCCGAGACGGAGAGTTAGCAGGTAGGCGCCTTCTCTGCTACGTTGGGAGTTTGAGGCTAGTTTGAGCTGCAGAGACCCTGTCTCAGAAACTGAACCGAACCAACAAACTTGCTGGTCTACCTCTTATTCAGTTAGGAGGCTCTCTCGAAGGAACTCTGGCTGCTGTGGCATACGTGTGACTCACAGCCAGCTGATGTCCATTGGCAGGAAGAATGTGAGGGAATTTTCGGAGACGACCCGGGAGGCTACTGGTCCCCTGTCCTCTGAGCCAGAGGTTGTTCCTTTGGTTATATTGGGTGGGATTATGTGGATGGTTAGAGAAAAGCCATCCCTGCTGCTTGTTTTTGTTTTTGTTTTTAATACTTTATTCATTTTCAAGCAGAGAGATAGAGAGAGAGAGAGAGAGAAAGAGAGAGCACACCAGGGCCACCACCTTGTGGGTCTGGCTTATGTGGGTTCTGGGGAATTGAACCCAGGGCCTTAGGCACTGGAGGCAAGTGCCTTAACCGCCCGAGCATGTACCTTTTTACATGGAAGAAACATTCTTCATGCTTTGCTAATGTGCACCGGGAAAGACCGGCTATAGCTCCACAATTAATTATTTAGCGCATAATAGATATGACTTGCATTGCTTTATTGATCATGACCTCTTGCCAGCCAAACCTGGTGCTGTAATTGAGTTGTTCTCAAGCTTCTGGGTCTGAGGCACAGCTTGCTGTGGACAAACGAGTATCCTTTTCACATCCGGAGTCGCTGTCATCAGGCTCCGTGGCAGCTTCTGTCAGCTCGAGGCCTATTGACTCTCAGCCCAAGCACTAGGCCCGTAATTACTGGGAGGCTGAGGCAGGAGGAGTGCCCTGAATTCAAGACCAGCCTGTACTGCAGAGTGAGTCAGTCTCTCTCTCTCTCTCTCTCTCTCTCTCTCTCTCTCTCTCTCTCTCTCTCACACACACACACACACACACTGAGGTGCATTCCATCCCTGGTCTCGCCCACTGGGTTACTTTCGTCTCTAGCTGTGTAGACGAGAGGCCGCTGCTCTCCTCTGAGAGGCCCGTCTCCAAGATGGGCCCTTGGCTTGGGGAGAGGTCACGTCACCCCAACTGCTGGAGGCCCACCGGCCAAGAGGTGTCACCAGCCTCCAGGAAGCACAGAAGCTTGTGCAGCGGGCAGAACGGTCTGGACCTGATGCCGGGAATCGGAGCGTCCTGTGCGACTCTGGGAGCTCAGGCCGTGCTGCTCCGTCTTCCTCGTCACTCTGAGAGCAAGACAGCGGCCTGCTGAGCCCAGGAGCCTCAGGGGCCCGGCAGAAGCCCTCTCACATGAACACGCGATTCTTTTTTTATTTCTTTAAAATATTTTATTCATTTTTCAAGCAGAGAGAGAGAGAGAGAGAGAGAGAGAGAGAGAGAGAGAGAGAGAGAGAGAGAGCGCACCAGGGCCGCCACCTTGTGGGTCTGGCTTATGTGGGTCCTGGGGAATCGAACCTGGGGCCTTAGGCACTGAAGATAAGTGCCTTTACCGCTGAGCCATCTCTCCAGCCCGAACACACGATTCTCAGTCCCATCAAACGTCAGTGTTTGCATTCCCACCCAGCTCAGAAACGTCAGGATCTTTTCTAACTTGCTTGTTTGAACGGAGGTTCAGGCATCAGAACTGGCTGGTGCTTCTTTTTTAGGGAATTTTATCAGTTTCCTGTCTACTTTTTTCTTGGGTGTTATTTTGACTAAAGAAACAATCATTTTTTTTCTCTAGAGTTTCTCTACAATCTGGCTTTTATGGATTATGGTGCCATGGAATAGTTTCATGTTGCTTTTTAAATGGTAGTTGTTTCTAGTGGCTTCGTGTGTGTGTGTGTGTGTGTGTGTGTGTGTGTGTGTGTGTGCGCGCGCGTGTCCTTTCCATCTTCTTTTGATGCCGTCGTGCACTGAAACCATGTCACCTATGAAACCACCTGCTCAGCCAGCCTCAGGGGCCCTTCTGTCTCTGCCCGTGACTCCCGAGTTCTGAGCTCGGGTCCTCACACTTTCATGACAAGCCCTTCACCTACTGAGCCATCTCAGTTCCTCTCATGGCTTCTCGCGGATGTGATTCAAAACCGAGTACCTTCATGTAACCTGAGGATAAGCCTTCATTTTTCACCTGATTAATTTTTGCCAAGCATATTGAGATCCTCGATAAAAGGGTTTGTAACAGGAAATCTCTTTTTTTTTTCCCTATAGCAGGGAGCTAGATCTTTGACACTGAACGTGATTCATCCTTTAGAGATTCCAATCCAAAGAACATGGCTTAGTGTTCCTTACCTGCTTTTCAGGTACTAATCCCGACAGAACTCCCTGAACCAAAGCCAGCTTTAATTATCTTGAGATCGGCTGGAGCCGGGAATGTAGCTCGGTGGTAAATAGCTTGCTCAGAACACAGAGTCCCTAAATTCAGTCTCTAGCCAATGAAAAAATCTTGTTTCGTTACCTGGAGTTGGTGCTGCTCTGTGGTGACCATGTATTGGATATAGGTAAAAATGTCAGTCTGTTTTTTGTTTTTAAAAATATTTTATTCATTTTCAAGCAGAGATACAGAGAGAGAGAGAGAGAGAGAGAGAGAGAGAGAGAGAGAGAGAGAGAGAGAGAGAGAGAAAGCACCAGGGCCACCGCCTTGTGGGTCTGGCTTATGTGGGTCCTGGGGAATTGAACCTGGGGCTTTAGGCACTGGAGGCGAGTGCCTTAACCGCTGAGCCATCTCTCCAGCCCTTGTTTTCATATTTGTATATTTTACTGTTTTTATTTGTGAGGAAAGAGAAGAGAAGATGGGCCCACCAGGGCCCCTCGCTGCTGCAAACTAACTCCCAATACATGTGCCACTTCGTGCATCAGCTTTACAGAGGCGCTGGGGAACTGAACCCGGGCCAGCAAGCTTGGCAGGCAGCACCTTTACCGCTGAGCCGTCTCCAGCCCTTCCCCGTGCTTTGCTATCCATCGTGCTTTAGCTTCACGCAATAATGAGTTCATGGGGACGGTTTCATTGGTGAGCTTTGACCATATTCACCCCTCTACCCTCGTATTCCTCTTCCTCCCCGTTCTCTAATAGTTCTCTTTACTTTCTTATCTTTCCCCCTCGATTGCACATGGGAGAAGATGCATGTCGATATTAGTCTGATAATAAGGTTTGCTATATTTCTTTCTTTTAAAAATATTTATTTATTTGAGAGGGAGAAAGAATAGGTTTGCCAGGGCCTCCTGCCACTGCAAATGAACTCCAGACACATGTGCATCTGGCTTCATGTGGGCACTGGGGAATCGAACCTGGGCTGTCAGGCCTTATAAGCAAGTGCTTTCAAGTGCTGAACCGTCTCTTCAGCCCAAGGTTTACCAGCTTAGCTTCCTTATTTATTTATTTATTTTTTGAGATCCGGTCTTATGTAACCTAGGCTGATCTTGAGCTCAATACCTAGCCAAGGATGACCTTGAACTTGTGATTTACTGTCCCCATTTCTCAAGTTCTGCAATCAAACCCAGGGCTCCATGCATGCGAGGCAAGCACTTTACCAACCGAGCCATCTATCTCCTCTGCCTCAGAATGCTTAAAAAAAGGTTTTTTTGAATTTGCTTTTTCACAACTTCCATAAATATAAACAATATACCATGCTTGTAATCTCCACCCACCGCCCTCCTTTCCCCTCCCAAATCCCCTGAATCCCTTCTTCTTTCCAACTAGTTTGTCTTCTATTTTGATGTCTTTGGGGTTTTTATCCTCCTGGTATAGAAGTCTTGTGTAGATAGTGTCAGCCACTGTGAGGCCATTTATGGCACATCCACTTTGCATTTGGACAGAATTTTTTTGGTTTTTGAGGTAGGGTCTCGCTCTAGTCCAGGCTGACCTGGAATTCACTATGTAGTCTCAGGGTGGCCTTGAACTCACAGGCGATCCTCCTACCTCTGCCTCCCGAGTGCTGGGATTAAAGGCGTGCGCCACCATGCCAGGCCCTCATTTTATTATATCTTATCTGTAATAGCAATTCCCGTGATTAGGCTATCAGGAACAGAACGAATGTGATTCTTAGAGCTTTGGAGGCCATCCGGGAGAGGCCTGAGTCGCCGTTCTCCTTGATCTCCTAACCCCCACCTAGGATACCCAGAATGTGGCCTTTAAAGGGTCCCAATAAATACATACTGAATTAGAGTTTGATTTGAAAGTCAGTAGGAAGAATATAGGAGACCTTAGCAGTTCATAAAAATGAAAAAAAGATACGGTGGATATTTTGTTTTTGTTGTTACAAAAGTCTCATTATGTGGCCCAGGCTGGCCTTGAACTCACAATCCTTCCACCTTAGCCACCTGAGTGATGGGATCATAGGTCTCCATCACCACGTCTGTCTTCCGTGGAGGTGCTGATTGAACTGTGCTCCTCATGGTGACAGCTAACCATTTATGTAGTTGTCTGATGTGGGCTGTAGGCTTCAGCCCAAGGGGCTTCATTCTGACTTCGATATGAAAATCAGATTTCTTAAATTTTTCCTATGTAGCATTACCACTATGCTCAAATTCAGAGAAACACACTTTGTTTTTTGTCTTTTCTGTGAAGTTTCAGAAAGCTTTTTTTCCGACCAAAATTTTGTGAGCTTGTGTGTGTGACAGACCACCTAAAGCTCTTTTTCCTAGCTGTGATATGTAAGATTATACTAGTACATAAGAAACACATAAAATTCATGTCCATATAAGAGGTTTCTTAGTAAATCTTAAAAAGGAAGAAAGTTATAACTGGTCATTAATGGTTTTTTTTGTTTCATTTCAATATTGGTCAAATTTTCTCAAAAGATCTTGTTATTCTAGAATTCAGTATCGTGTGATCTAATCACAGTCCTCGTGTACAGATCAACTGACTTCTTTTAAACAGGCTCATGTGACGGAAAACTTGAACTCTCTGGGAGTTGAATTGCCCTCCTAATTCCAGCAGCATTTGTGTGTTCTTCGTTGTTAAAGTTCAAAACATTTTTGATGTTAGAAGCGAGTCATCATTCGCAGAGCAAACTGTTTTCTTCTAAGGATTTTGTTTCCTATTTGCTGATCTCTGATACAGGAGGAACAGTTAAACCGTTAAAAACTTCACCATCAGCCGAAGATTAATTAGAAATAAAAATCCTATGTAGGGCCTAGGTACACCCTAGTTATGAAAAGTTCTATAAAATTATACAATTCTCTGCCTCTACTTTTATGATGGCTCAGAAGAACAGAATTGTCCATTTAAAAGATAATACTGGGCTGGAGAGATGGCTTAGTGGTTAAGGCGTTTGCCTGATAAGCAGTGGGACCCGAGTTCAATTCCCCAGTACCCAGATAAAGCCAGATGCACAAGGTGGCACATGTGTCTGGAGTTCATTTGCAGTGGCTGGAGGCCCTGGTGCGACAATTCTCTCTTTGTTTGCTTCTTTCTCTCTCTCAAATGAATAAATAAATATTAAAAAATGAAACAAGACAATACTGAAATCTAAAAATATTTAGTTTGTAGTGGTCCATGCCTGTGTCCCAACCACATGGCAAGCTGACGAGGAGGAATACTGTAGCCTTTGGGGTTGCGACAAGCCTGGGCAACCTAGCAAAACTCCATCTCAAACAAAAGTTATTTGCTCTAATACCAAGACATACTATTATTTATTTAAAAATAAGGAAATGCCTACAATTTCTGTGCCAAGTTCTTTTTTATGTAATTTTGGGATAGACTTCTATACTCCTTAGTAACTCACATAATGATCACTTTGGGATATTTAGGTCTGCAAAAGGCTGTGTAGACAGAAGAGGTAGGGTTAAAGTTAGTGGTGGTTTCATTCCCTCCTCTGTTTTTTTTTCAATTAAAAAAAATTCAAGGACAAAAGATTCCCCCCACATATCTGCTGTACCCTTCCTGAACACTGGAATAGATCATTTTCTCATGTTCTTAGAACAAAACCAAAAACACCCACCCACCCACCCCAGACTGGCTTGGTGGTCCGTCCATACCTGAAACCCCAGCACTTGAGAGGTAGAGGCAAGAGGATTAAGAAGAGTTCAAGGATAGTCTTAGCGGGTTCAAATTCAAGGCCAGCCTGGGCAAAATAAGCCCCTGTCTCAAAACAGAACACAGCACAGCAAAACAAAATGCAAAAACAGAGTGTGTATTCCCGTATAGTTCCTGGATAGGCAGTCTCTGTCTGTGGTCTCAGGAAAGTGTCATGTGTCGAGTCAAAGCGTACCTATGCAATGATGTCACAGCTGCTAGAGGCATCACAGGACAGCTCTGGCTGTGCTCACATAGTCATTTACTGAGCGAGTCATCACTTTTTCTTAAAGGTCTAAAAACTAGCTGCCTTTCCGATGTACTTGTTCTTAAGTCAGAGCTGAGCGACTTCAGGGTCCACGAAGGAGTGCATCACTGCTCACCACCAGGACCTCTCTACTCCCTTCCCTGCTCCGGAAACTTCCAAGGTGATCTGGCTGAATTTACCCAGCGTCTCTCCCTTCCATGAGCAACTTTCCCAGCCCAGGCCCCTGCTCAGAAACCAAATGACCCCTCTAAATCTAAATAAATTTAACTGGCCTAAAATGTAGGCAGTTAAAAAGAAGTGATGTTGTCCAATAAAGTATACTGTCATCCTGTGTATTCTTTTTGAAAAATATTTATTTATTTGGACAGAGAGAGACCAGAGAAACAGGGAGGGAGGGAAGGAGAGAGAGAGACAGACAGACAGACAGACAGACAGACAGACAGACAGACACACACACACACACACACACACAGAGAGAGAGAGAGAGAGAGAGAGAGAGAGAGAAAAGAAAAGAGTGGGCCTCCTGCCACTGCAAATGAACTCCAGACGTGTTCCATCTGGCTTTACATGGGCACTGGGGAATCAAACCCGGGTTGTCAGTGTTTGAAAACAAGTGCCTTTCTCACTGAGCCATCTCTCCAGCCCATCCTGTTTCCTTAATACGTGCTCATCCTTCAACTGAGGGGTCACAAGTGATCTCACTCTTGCAGTCGCCGTTCTAACATTCTACGCCTTAGATACTAGAGGATGTCAGGAGCCGTAGCTGACCAACAGCAAGGAGCAGAGTTGGACTCTAGACCTGAGGGAGGGAGGGAGGGAGGGAGGGAGGGAGGGAGGGAGGGAGGGGAACCCAGCCCAGGCTCCTGTTCTGAGCAGCCATGACATCTGTGCAAATGGACCAGTTCCACTGGATTCAAAATAGACCTTAAAGCCAGGTGTGGTGGTTCACGCCTTTAATCCCAGAACTCAGGCTGAGGTATGAGGATTGCATGAGTTCAAGGCCAGCCTCACTACAGTGGGTTCCAGGCCAACCTGGCCTGCAGTGAGACCCTGCTTCAAAGAAAAATAGACTTTATTATTTTTTTTAGAGCGCTTTTAGGTTCATAGCAAAATTGAACAGAAATACTGAGCGTTCTGTACACCTCACCATCCTGCAACTCTCTTCTCTTTTTTCTTTTTTTACTTAGTGTTATTAACTATATACAAGAATGGATTTTATTATGTTTCTAACCACGCATATCGTAATCCCCCCACGAGCGTCTTTTGTGCCCCCTCTGACCTCCCACTGGTCCCCTGTCTCCTTCAAGAGTCCCCTCTGCTTTGCTGTCTGTCTAGATTCCGTAAGAGAGAGAACACGCGACGGCAGTCTGCGCCTGGCTTATTTCACTTAACTTGATCTCCAGTTCCGTCCATTTTTCAGCAAATGACAACAATTTCGTTTTTCTTTTTGGTTGAATAATATGTTCCATTGTGTATACCATTTTTATTAGTCTTCGTATCTCAGACTTACCTTGAACTCAGGATGCTTTTTTAAATTAATTTTTTGTTAATACTTAGAAACGCTGTATGGGGCTGGAGAGATGGCTCAGCAGTTAAGGCACTTGCCTCCAGTGCCTAAGGCCCCTGGTTCAATTCCCCAGGACCCACATAAGCCAGATGCACAAGGTGGTGTCCCTGGTGCTCCATCTCTCGCTCGCTCTCTCTCTCTCTGTCTCTCTCTCTCTCTCTCTCTCTCTCTGTGTATCTCTGCTTGAAAAATGAATAAATAAAATATTTAAAAAAAGAAATGCTGTATGAGCAAGTCTTGTGTTGGTATCCCATTTCCCTCCTCCCTGCCTCCAGTCCAATCCATTGAGTCAGTGGGACTGCGGGAACGGCCCATGGGGTGGAGGGTGAGGATGACATTTTGCCTCAGTCTCTTGAGTGCTGACATTACAGGCTTGAGCCACAACGCTGGGTGTGTCTCCCACTTCTGCCTCTACTCGCCTATTGGTGGACGGATACCTTGGCTGCTGTGAGCAGAGTTTGGTGAACGTGGCTATGCGGGCATCTCTGATGTGTTGAGGTCTGCCGCCTTGGATTCCTCCACCCTGAAAATGTGCACCCTGAAATGAGAGGCACAGTCTGATCCTGATCGCCTGGTAGTTCTAGCTCGTTTTTTGAGAGACCTCTGCACCGATTCCATGGCGGTTATACTAGTTTGTATTCCCACCAGACGTGTATGAGAGCTGCTTCTCGCCTGTTCTCCAACATTCCTGTCATGACACCTGTTACTTGTTTCTTCTGACTGGGCTGACTTGGAACCTCGGTGTAATTTTGACTTGCATTTTCCTGATGCCTAGCATGTCAGTTGCTTTCTCGTTGCTGTGACACGGTGCCTGACAGAGCAGCTTAAGGGAGGAAGGTTGACCTCAGCTCGCAGCTCAGAGGGCTTTCTGCCCACCGCGGTGGCCAGGCACGGGGAAGGCTTCCTGGCTGCGGGAGTTTGCCAGTGGCTGGACAAGGAGGAGAGAACGGGACTGTTGTGGTCAGCTTTCTAGTTGCTGCACAGAAAGAACCCGAGCAAAAGCGGATTGTGGAGGAAAGGGTTTATTTGGCTTACGGACTCGAGGGGAGACTCCATCCTGGCAGGGAAGACGATGGCATGAGCAGAGGGGTGGACATCACCTCCGCCACAGCACCTCAAACAGCGGCAGGAAGGTGTGCCAAACTCTGGCAAGGGGAAGCTGGCTTAGAACCCCATAAGCCCACCCCTGACAACACAGCTCCAGTGAGGTTGTAAAACCCAAACTGCCATCAGCTGAGGATCAATTACCCAGAACACATTCATTTGTTAGTGGGGACACCTGGATCAAGCCATGACAGGGACCAAGCAGGGCTGAGGTGTCTCCCGAGCCCCGCCCCCACAGCCTGTCTGCCAGCTAGGCTCAAGCTCCGAAGGTTTCACCTCCACCAAATGAGCCCCTCGTGGGGCCAGGTGTCCATCACGTGAGCCCCTGCTAACGTGGCCGCCGGAGACACTCAACATCCTTCACGTTCTCCTCAGCATTTATGCCTTTTGTTTTGGAAACTCAGTCTTTAGTTCACTCATCCATGTATTGATGGAATTATTTGTTCTTTGGGTGTTTAATTTTGTGGGGGTGTATATGTAGATTTAAGAGGTGTTTTTATTTTTCTTTTGAGGTAGGGTCTCGCTCTGGCCCAGGCTGGCCTGGAATTCACTATTTAGTCTCAGGGTGGCCTCGAATTCACAGTGATCCTCCTACCTCTGCCTCCCGAGTGCTGGGACTAAAGGCGTGCGCCACCACGCCCGGCTCTAAGAGTTCGTCATAGAGGCTGGAGAGAGAGAAGCGGTTGAAGGCTCTTGCTTGCAAAGCCTGATGGCCTGGGTTTGATTCCCCAGTACCCAAGTAGTGCCAGATGCACAAAGTGTTGCATGCGTCTGGAGTTTGTTTGCAGTGGCAGGAGGCCCTGGCATGCCCGTACTCAATCTCTCTCTCTGTCTACCTCTTTCCCTCTCTCTTTCTCTCAAATAAATAACATTTAAGAGTTCTTTATATATTCTAGATATGAATCAATCCCACGTTGGACGAATAGTTGGCAGAGATTTTCCTTTCGGTCTTAGGGTGAACTGCAGGCAGGCAGGCAGGCAGGCAGGCGTCCCCTCTGGGCTAGTGTGATGAACTGTTTTTGGGAAGTATTGCCTGTGTTTGTATCTCCAGTGTTTTCCCTTAGTCTCAAAGGGTCAGGTCTTACATTGGATTTTTCGCACAAAGTAATAGCAAGGGATCTAGTTTTATTCTTCTGCGCATGGCCAACCCAGTGCTCCCAGCACCACTTTGCAAGGCGGCCTTTTCTTGAGCAAGTCAAATCTGACACGAGTCTCGAGGATCAGATGGCTGATGGCTGCCTCCCTGATTAACCTCAGCACAGTCTGTTTGCTTTGTACTTACTGAAATGTGCTGTGGCTCAGAATCCCTTGTTGCATCCAGGTGGTGGCACAGGCCTCTCGGTTCGGTTCTCCAGGAGGCTGAGGCAAGAGCATCTTATGTTCAAGTCAGCCTAGGCTACAGAGTGATCCTGTCCCCGAAAACCAGAAAGAGAAAGAAAAACAAAAACGATCCCATGTGTTAAATATTTGTATTTGAGAGAGAGAGAGAGAGAGAGAGAGAGAGAGAGAGAGAGAGAGAGAGTCGGAGAGCATGGGTGTGCTGGAGTTCTGTCTTTCTCCCCGTCTTCTGTGCAGAAACCATTCTGGCTGTCTTACTGTGAGAAGAACATCGAAACGGTCCAGCTACTTCCTCTTCATTATGCCTGAGTCTCCAAGTGTCATGCTGAGTGAGCTGCGTTTTTGCTGACTGAGTCTTGTTCTTAGAAATCTCCTGAATCAGAATAGTACTGCTTATATGCTGTTCCTGCTAACAAAATGGACATAGAAAATGGGCCTAATCTGCCTAAGCACTTTTTCCATGATGTGAACCGTGCCTGATTGTCGACTTTCTTTCCGACCCAGGCAAACGTATTCACATCCATAAGGAGGGCTGGGGTGAGAGGAGCGTGCAGAGGACAGGCAGTGGCTGTCAGGTGTGGAGCATGGGGCGTCCTGGCCACAGCTCAGAGAAAGAAGACCCAAGGGGTAGGAGATGTACCGCCATGCGCTATGAGGCACAGTGAGGTTCTTGACATGGGGTACGTGATGACATAATCCAGTCATCTTTAAACTTGGTCTCACTTGTCTGTGAAACAGCTCTCAGGGTTTCATGTAGCCCAGGTTGGCCCCTAACTCAACTAAGTAGTAGAGGATGACCTTGTACTCCTGATCCTCCAGCCTCCCAAATGCTGGGATTATAGACATATGCCACCACACCTGACTAATTAGTTTAATAGATTTTAAGGAAATATCCATAAACTCATGAATGATTTTTTTAAATGAGGAGCTATCATACAGGGACAAAAGGAACGAATATCCTTCATCAGACGCCACAGTAGGATATAAGTCTCTCTTCCAGGACAATCTAATTTTAGCTGCTAGGAGGGTGTGGTCACATCTCTGTCAGGACACTGGCTTGCCATCTGGGGAAAAGCTGAGGTTCTCTGAGTCATTTCCCCTGTCTCAGCCCTCACCATGGTGCAACTCTTGCTCAAGGACAGACGTCCTTAGTCCATAAACTAGGAAAGTTTTAGAACCTAAAGAGAGGTGGCTCAGCAATTAAAGACACTGCTTGCCAAGCCTCACAGCCCAGGGTCACTTCCCCAGCACCTGCATAAATCCGGATGCACCAGGGGGCACATGCATCTGGAGTTCACTTGCGGTGGCAGGAGGTCTTGGCACACCTATTCACTCTCTCTCTCTCTAAAATCATCATCATCATCCTGACAGACTTGTCAGTGGGTCCTCTTCACCGTGTCGGTCCTTTTGAGAACCTCTCACGGTTCCGATGATCTCTGTCAGCTTAGCCACAACTCTCAAGAAAGGGCTGTTGGGGTGTTGGGGAATCGCTTAGCCTGAACAGCCGCTTCTTTCTGCTTCGGCCTCTCTGGTGACTGCACCACTCTCGAGGTGCCTGGCCTGTGGTTGGCTCAAGTCTGGCAGCACTTCTGTGGTCCT